>PNEQ01099288.1:9651-113081 GCA_003012365.1 Medauroidea extradentata | reverse complement strand
TATATCTCGATTGTTTCGATAGATACGGATGAATAATCAAAAATACATTTTACGAATTTTCACCCCCTTAATTAAGGAATTTCGAAAAGTGTTGCAGTCACGTTATAGACATTTGTATATATAACCAATTAAAGTAAAAATCTCGACGATAGTCAATTGTATTTGAGTTATATAGATACATTTTGCCCCTTTTTACTACTTGGGGGTCAAATTTCGAAAATTATTAAACTATTTTTTTTGTATTTACTAAAGTAACATTTTTAAGTGAATAACATCTCTCTATCCCGAAGGATTCGATAGATATCGATAGTTAATCGGAAACATAATTTAAGGTCTTTTCACCCCATTAAATGTTGAATTTCGAAAAATCCTTAAATTGGCAAATATGCATTTTTATGTGTGTCCTACTAAAGTAAAAATCACGATGATATGCCGTAGAGTTCGAGCTGCATCGACGTTACTTCGGAAACATATTTCACCCTCCCCCCCTCCTCTTAGAGGACGAATTTTAAAAAATCCATTCTTAGTGCTCGCCTTCAACCTGAGAGGAACCTCCACAAAAATTTTACGATTCCGGGTCTAATGGTTTGAGCTGCATTTTGATATGTCAATCAGCCAGTCAGTCAGTCGGATATTGTTCTCTGTTATGTATAGCGATGTGTAAGAATGGAATACTGAAAAGTTTTTATCAAGATGTATTATGATTAAGTTACTCTATTTTCAGTTTTGTTTATTGTTTTGGAAGAAATTACTTTTTAGTTGATATGAAAGTTTAAATACATACCAAATAACTAAATATAATTTAGAATACCTCGCGTGAACTATTGCACGATTGAAATAGGTATTATACTGAAAACCACGAAAACAATGTTACGGGCAATAGCTAGCTAGTTACATACTCCAGATTTGTAAAACAGACTTCATCATACAGAACTATAAATAAACCAAATCCGTTGGGCTTAAAAAACTTTCTCTTTCGTATCTGAACACTCTTTTTCGGCACACATACACACACACACAGTTTTTCTAGAATAAATTTGCCACTACTTGATATATTTGATGAAAGACATACGTAACACTGCTGTAGATAACTGAAATACTTCTAAGTGTTAGATAATATCACTTCCGGCGTTTTTGATACTACTCTTCATTAGTGTGATCTCTTAGGCATTGCACAAAGGTTAGGTACAGCGTCATTAGTTTCAATGACTTCGCATCAAGCCTACTAGAAGCGAAAAGCTGTAACGTAAATGCCAGAGCAATTTCTGTCCTCTCAGACAGAGTATGTTGCGGTTTTTTACGCTCACATGCTTAAATTCCAGTAAAAACTTCTACTGTGTTGTACCGCATAAATTCCAACACAAAAGCGACATATGTTATATAAATAATACATTATAAGTTTGCCCTTGTTTACTCGTAATAAGATATTTGGCAATATTGGGAACCGAAATATTTTAAAATGTTGGTGAAAGTCGTGTTTATATCGTTGAAAAACATGTTATTCGTAAAAGTTAGAGGCATTTCGGTAAGTTATTGAGAATCTGATTATGACATCTCAAGCTGGAAAAAATTTTGTTATTAGTAGGAACAGTGCTATTAGCTAGAAGTTTGCAAATATAGGAAGTTGCGATTAGAATTTATTGGTTTGTGGACATACGCCATTGCTCATATTTTGCTCATGAAACCTGTGTTGGATGACAAATGACGAAAAAACGAATACGAATATATATATATATATACATATATATGATCTTTGAAAGAACTGTGCAATGGGAGATGGGAGTGCATGACTGGATTCAGTTTCTTGGACGTACTCTATTGCAAATTGAATGACTGTCAAAGAAAACTAAACTTTTTGTTATTTTTTTTTCTGTTCGTGTCTGATATTTGCTGTGTTTTTTGTTTCATCTCATCGTTGTGTCGCATGTTACTTGGTTTTTTATTTTATTTGTTATTATTTTCATTTATTACCTGTTTGTTCCTTGTTTCTATTCGACCCGATTCCATTTTGGAATTTCTTGTTGTGTATGTATCTTGCTGACTAAAGCATATTCTACTTATATTATGGTTTTCTTTTATTTGTTTAGTTTTCTTTGACAGTCATTCAATTTGCAATGGAGTACGTCCAATAAACTGAATCCAGTCATATATATATATATATATATATATATATATATATATATATATATATATACATGTTCGTTTTTTGTCATTTGTCATCCAACACAGGTTCGATAAGCAAAACATGAGCAATGGCGTATGTCCACAAACCAATAAATTCTAATTGTAAACTCCCATTGCAACAAACATTTAAAAATCTCACAGGAATTCGCATTAACATTTCTTACCATCATACGTGAACGAACTTCTAAGTTAGTAAATTGTCCCGCAAACTCTCTCGCCCACTACTATAATACACGGTCACGTGATAAATTGCAGTGCTATTTGTGGGTTAGACGTAGTTTAACGCACTAAGGAAAACATGTAAACAATGCAGAAACATGTACATGCTTCCAGACGTACATCACCATGTTCGGCATGCTCAGGCGTGTTGTACGACAGTTACTTAACATATATGAATGTCACCCAGCGTGATATGTGTGTGTTTGAAAATCAATAAACTGTAAAAAAATCCTTTATAATCCTAGCCAATATGTATTGCCAAAATCCTGGTAAAATACATGTTTGCGCATTTCTATAGCGTAACCTCTTACACCCTAATTAAAATGAACAAAATTACAGCCTCATAAAAAGTCATAGGAAACGTGTCATATTTACTAATTTTTTTTTTAATTGGGTGATTGGGAAAAATGCCATTATTCTTGCATTACCTTCTTATATACTTATCCTACGCTGACATATGAAAACTTGTAAAAATGCATTAAATGTGTTAGACATTTTTGTAGGCTATGGCACGCTGCGTAAAAGATAAATTTACGTAGGAAAATAAAATTGTATTGAAAGCATCTAATTAGTGTTTGGATTACGCAAACTTGATATCGTAAATTAAACTTATTTATAAAGTGATCTTGCCAGTCCTTGATATTCAGACGAATTGTATGTGAAACAATAGTATGCACATAAAAATAATTATAAGGCTATGCTGATAGAGTTCTTGGTATAAAAGACGAATATTCCTTTCAAATAGGAGCTTGCAGCATAACATATTTTACAGCTATGCGGTGATTACGAGAATAAACTGTCACAGGTTATTGTACTCATCTGCCTAAAGTAACCACATTTGTTTACAAAATGATAGTTTGAATAAATTTGCAGTCGTAAATGTTGTTAATTATATTATAGAAACAGATCTTACTACGTGTCCTACAAATTGTTTTACAATTTATTTATTATGGCGTTGTATCCTAACAAATCAGACATACTATCTCAAACAGATACTGTATGCGTATAACAATATTAAAGCCTCGTGGTCTGACAAGCGGCAGTGAAAGGACCAAAGCTATGGCCTTGTCAACACCTCAAAAATCACAATGAAAGGTAATGAAACATATGGCAGAGGGGGCTTCCTCGACAAAGAAAGAATAATTACAAGGATGAAACCTTTACATAAATGAATGAGTTAGAAGAGTATGTCACTCACCAAATATGTCCATCAAGAGTAGAACGTTACAAACCACTGAATAGGACCGAATCACGCAAATGTAACCTGACGTGGAGTTATCACAAATCGCGTATTTCTCTCGAAAACAGATTATACCTAAAATAATGATTTTAAAATAACGTTTGAGAAACAAGTATTAAATAATATCTATCGCCACTTTCGAAAAAAATATATTGTTTAACATTACTTTAAAATTCAAAGTTTTATTAGTTTCTAACTTACTCGTGGTAATAAAAAATGAGATAATTCATAACAAAGGAAGATATAGTAATAATACTAATAGTAAAGTATCCAAGATAGTAAAACATAGATAATTTGGCATTTTTCTTTTAGATTTATAAATACATTGCAAATACAGCAGCTATGTCAATGCGAGTTCATAGTTCACATTTCCCTAGTTGGCTACATCATGACATTAATAGTTCTTGCCGATAAAATAACTCCATTAACATCTTCATAAGGGGCACAGTTTGTAAAATATGCACGAACAAGAATATTTTAAGTAAAATCCTTACCAGTAATTTATGAGTGTATGTGATTTGATTTTAAAGTCCAAGCACGTGTGTTGCTATTGGCATGATTGTTACTTCGTTGTATGAAAACTACTTTCATATCCAGTAACATATCCTATAAGCAGACAAAAATGCATGACTACGTGTTGTGAAAAGAGTTGTTTGTAATGAAGGAAACACTTAATTATTATTTTTAATATTGAAAACGTAGTAAAGATATCCCACGCACGCGACAACAAAGAAAGGATTTGCCACTGATGTAGAACTCTCAAGTTATGAAATCCCCAACAATCTTATCGGAAGGCAGTTTAGCATATTAACGGCTCGGAGATCAGTGTAGTGTTACGATCTATTGTGTAAACACGAAGCCACTAGTGTGAAAACGTGTTCTGCGTCGTCCGAGGGAGAATGGCCTGCTGGGTCTGATAGTCGATATGCCGTTGCTTCACACTGCTTTGTTGTTGTTCATGTGTGGAATATGTTCTTACGCACGCGACCTCAAT
This sequence comes from Medauroidea extradentata, assembly GCA_003012365.1. Taxonomy (NCBI): domain Eukaryota; kingdom Metazoa; phylum Arthropoda; class Insecta; order Phasmatodea; family Phasmatidae; genus Medauroidea; species Medauroidea extradentata. Next base: position 108,444 of record PNEQ01099288.1, on the reverse strand, counting down.
ACGGAATCTTCTTCGACCATCTACGGCTCCGACGAGTGTGACCAAGGTTGAAGAAAATGCTGTGTAGTGCACCTGTGTCGTGTCTCCAAGGAATTTCACTTTTCTACTGCAAAATTCCGAGTAACTTTTTTCGTGACTGAACCTGCATGATACGAACAGAATAAGTACAAATTAGAGTGGGTTAAGTGTTATAAAAATATATGTAAATATAATGAATTACATTAAAAATTGCCCGGAAGTATTGCATTTATAGAAGAAAGTATTAACTTGCAACATATTTATATAATCTGCAATTATATTTTAATGGTACTGGCGAAAATTACCGAATTTAAAGGAAATGTAACAGTAAAATAACTTCGCATTTTTGTCTGAAAAAATTATAATTCAGTGTAAATATTTTGTTATAGTACGAAACAATCTTCAGTTTTTCTGTGAAGAAATTTGAGAAAAACCGAAGTACAAGAAGCACCGTCGACACACAGAATCAACAAGTCAATCGAAAGTAAAATTGTATCGTTCTTATTTTTCGATGTTGATTTAAAATAAAAGTAAATACATCAACACCAATTTCTGCACTATATTGAAGGAAACAAAGAAACGTTTGTCGCAAATATGCCATGCGTAGTTTTGTCAATGTTTAGCGCAGAACTTGGGCGATATCAAGAAAACCTTAATATAATTCCCTGCATCGTTAAGAAGTTTGTTTCTTATGCAAAAACTTATTATGTTAAAAAATGCATTACCATTAACTATTGTCCCTACAAAATATAATTACAGGATATGAATAAGTGCAAATTAAGTAATTTTCATTTCAGAATTTCCTGTGAAATAAAATAAGCCCCAGTTCGCTGCAAGCCCAATATCCAATAAAAATGTATTGCCAAAACATTTATATATAAAAAAATGAAAGACTAGATCACTGACATGTTCTGTTAACACTCTGCTTACTTTCCGCTTTCATAAAATAATTAAGTTCGTTCTCAAGCTATCAAAAAAAAAAAATAGGGCTAGTTATAGTCAAGCTTAGTGAAAAATTTATGTATTTAAATTATGTACTATGGGGAGGTACATCGAAGTACAAATTTCGTAAGATCTGTTAAAAAATATATATAAACATATTTCAATCTAATACACTCCACAAAGTTTTATTTGTATCCAACAATACGTTATAAAAGTACGGTTCCCTCAGTGAGGGAACTCGCTACAAAACGTCGGTGTTGGCTGACACGCAAACTTATTATTACGTTATTTACAGCTTCACACATTTCAGTTAACCCCACCACTCAGATGCTGATTGTACTGTATTGTGTGCGTACGAAAGACGAAACGTAAAATCATGCTTCCAAAAAATTGGTGACATTAAATTTAAGTCGATAATAATTAATGGTTTGATTACGTCTGAGTATTTAACGTACTATTTCTTCCGATCGTTAATGTAACGCCCAAAATATATGATATACAATAAAAATAGACTACTTTACACGATAAGAAGGTATTCTAGCGAGAACATAGCAAATTAAGTTTTGATAAGCAAACCCTATCAAGTAATGTCTTTCGGCGATATAAAAAAAGAAGCACTACCGCTTAACCTAGGTTCACGACAAAAACAGCACAATGTGGTGACCTTGCTGTTCGTTGCATAATCTGTTCCTTCGAAGTAAAGTGATTTTCGTCAGTATTATTGTGTACTGTAATATAATGTGAATATAATGTGACGTGAATATGAGTATCGGTAGAATTATGAAGAAAACATGTGAAAAATGAAATCCCCATTTTATTCAAATAAAATATAATTTGAAGCAATTATAAGGAAGCCTGAAAACTGTGCTATTTCCTGTACACTCTAGACGTAGATGAGTAACACAGAACCAAACATTATTCTCTCTCAACAGACTACAAGATACATGCTCATACATCTACAAAGCATCACACGTACATACATTATTCAAACACAAATATTTTAAGAAAATTAAAATTAAAATTTTGAGTTTGCTCCGCTAGCTTTAAAATAATCTATACTCAGTCGGTAAGGTATGAAATTCTCGACACTATGACTGCTGGTTAGGATTATAATTTCTTTGGTTCATTTCTTAATTAAAACTAGTTTGGGCAATTTCAAATCAGTTCACAAAATAATTCAAGTTTCAAGCAATTATTGTTCAGGAATTAAAATTTGAGGCAATATTCTGGTCTAACGTTTTACGCAAATTCCAAAAGTTTTCCACAAAAGTTTACTCAGAAAATGATGTAGATTTAAACATTTTAAAACACATCATTCCAATCACACATTCAAGGCAAATAAAATAAGAGGCCCTTGGGCGCTCTCTTACAATACAGTCTCACGCTATCTTGAAGTTCACTCAAAAATCTAGTTAAATACATAATTAAAATTGGCCTATTCTAAAAAGCTTACTTATTTACATATTCCTGAACTAAACTCTCTCCCAATAGAGTTTCCTATATTATGTTGACGGCAGAAAACCAGGCCTAGACAGGAGGTCTGCCGAATACATCTTGATGTCTTGGGAGTTCAAAATCATAAGCAAGAACAATCGTCTAGGAGGAAATAAACCTCATTGAAAAGAGAAATGCACTTATGCCTAAACTTAAAATGCTAAGAACTGTTCCTTTAGCTGGATATTCTGCTGAATATAACCAGTAATTATTTAAAAAAAAATTACAATTTAGTAAAATTCAGAAAACCTACATGAACCAGTAAAATAATTTTAATTTATCATAAAATGATAAAATAATTAGTATTGAAACACTTCATATCAATATTCATTTAAATTTAACATAACTAAACAATAAAATATTTCATCAACATCATTCATATTTAATGACAAAGTAATGGGATGTAGTTAGTATTATCAAGCAAATAAAATGAACAGTCTGTAATCCTATTACAGTATTAAACATTTAGGTCTTGAGCGCTGGTGAGTGGTAAAATGATGCGAGTATGGAGCAGCGTCAGAATGAAGGAGGGAGGAAGAAACAGGAGATTGCCAAGAAAACACCAGCGGCATCGTCCGACACGTTCCCCAAATACTATAATCCGGTCATCGACAACCCCGGGACTCGAACCCGGATCACCTAGGTGGGAGGCGAGTGCGCTAGCAACTGTGACAATTTTTTAAAGTAATGTAGACCATCATTCCTACATTGCAATTTGTTTAGCATAAAAGAAATAATTATAATCTCATTATGTTTTGACTGTCCTAGTCCCATAGCAAGACGCAAGCACCTGGACACTTATGGTATTGTCAGCTTGACAATGGCAGTGCGTATTGAACGAGTAGTGCGCATGATATTCCTGTTTGCTATAAAACGGCAAATAAGGAGCCTATTCTTACGATCAGTTTCTTAAATACTTCCGTAAAGGTATGTAGTTGTATTTTAAGTTCTGTAACAGTACCATGGATTGCATTTTTCTATTATGATACGTCTATATAGACCTATGATAAAGTAATAATGATGGCAAATATTTTTGATATTATACATAAATTTAAAAAAAAAATACATCTGTGTCTTGTATCTTGCACCAAAATGTAGCCTAAAATGTGGAGTTAAACTCCCACTTTACAAAGTGCCCGTTCTTGCTTCCTTTGTGTTGAAATATTTTTTTAAGTGATGCACGTCCATCTATGTTGTATTATACTACTTTTATAAATGCGAAAGTGTTTGATAGTTCGTCATTTCAGCAACAACAGCCACGGATCACCGGATTGACATGATTTTTGCATAGAGATAGTTTATAGGCCAAAGAGGCACAGAGGCAATTTTTACCCCAGCCAAGTGCCAAAAGAGGCATGGGGGCAGAACAGAGTACCGGTACCCCCTCCCCCCCAAAAAAAAGAACAGTTGCGGAAACTGTGACAGAATTTAAAAAATACTCGCGTTTTGATTTGAAAATTATTTTACTACCCGAAAATCTCTGCGCGATAGGTTTACGGATGTTAAAATAATTTTCAAACGAAAATGCGAGTATTTTTAAAATTCCGTTTGTAGTGGCCTAGATATTATCATATTAAAATCATAAACATGACAATTTTCCATTTTTTCTGTAAATTTTGTGCTTTCTAGCCCTTATTTTTCAAATATCGTTTTAAATATTTTACTCGACAGCAAAGCGCACTACCATTTAGTGATGCTTATATAAACTTCCGCTAATAAAATATCTTCTTAGCAAAAAAAAAATTCCATCAAATTATGATCAGAAGTTCAGATTTTATTAACTATTGAGAATTCCAGTCGCCCGGTCGACATCGTATCTTTTCATACTCTTTAAGACACTGATCGTAAGAATCGGGTCCTTTGTCGTTTTATCGCAAACAGAAATATAATGCGCACCACCATTTCAACACGCACTGCCATTGTCAAGCTGACAAAATCATAGGTGTTTTGCTACGTGTGTCTTGTTATGTGACAGACAGTCATAACATACTCATATTAGTAATCTTTCACTTATGCTAAACAAATTGAAATTTATAAAAATGGCCTATATTACTTTTCATAATTGATTTTTCCCTCGCTAGCTTTGGTTTCTGTCCCACTGTGCTACGGTGGGAAAGATCCGGGGTCCGAATCCTGCCTCGGGCACGGATGTTGTGTTGTGTCACTTCAACTCACTTCACCCTCATAGGCTCTTAATACCGCGTTGTTAAGGGGCCGTAAAACACCTCACCACACCTCATGTCCACGGGTAACGTAGCGGAGCAGGGGCAGCTACAGTAGCGGGCAACCCGCTGAGCTAATTGAAATATGTCGCAAATACCCGGCCACGGCGGGAACGAGCTGTGGGTTAATGCGCCTTGTCCCACGGTCACGAGGGAGCACTCAACACACACAACACACGATGGACGTGAGAACAAATGAAAGCGATGAGATCTCGGTGGCGTTGTATTCCCACAGAGTGCGCTGTGCGAGATTAGCGCCTAAACGGAGGCCAACCTATGTAGAATATCGTTCTCCACATTGTTACGTCCAGACCTTTCCCCGTCCCCTGTTGCAGTTTGGTTGAGTTCGGCTAATTTAGTTTAGTTCATGTTCCATCCGAGTTATCTCGGGCAGTACTTATGTTGTTTAACAAACAAAATTGTTCTAATTGTGATTTTTTTTTAAATTTGGAAGTGACTATTAATAGCCTCAAATGTACATAAATTAAGTAATATAATGACACAAAATAAAAATTGATTAAACTGGCAAGGGGTTAAGTTAGTTAATGTACGGTTATGTAAACTTCAGTGATACGTAAGGACTAGTGCAGTTACGAAAATTTTTCCATTATTAACTATTACCGCTGGAGCTGGCAGAAGGAATATTTAAATAAAAGCGTTTTCTTGACTCAGTAAAAAACATGCTACAATTTTCCTTACTGGAAAGGCAAATCATATCAATTATTACATTAATTTTTCAAAATAATATTTTTTGTAACCACGAAAACTGTCAAACAGGAAATGACCAGATTAATTCACATCGCGCTCCGTCCTAAAAAATATCCTTAACTTGCTTTTGGAGTCTTCGCGCATGCGCACAATTCTGTTCATCTGAATCTTGCCTTACGAACGTTTGGATTTCGTTAACTTTCCCGTTTCTTGAACACATTCGGAGCAATCGTTTATCCTCGGCGATTCACATAACGGATAATGGTAGCGCCACATAAATTCTTTGTACTGCAGTTTTTTATGCTAGAAAAATCACCATTCGATTCAGGCCACAGAATTTGTTTTTTCATTAACACCAATATAACTTAAAGTATCCAAAACTGGCTGTAACAGGGGGCAGTGATACGAGGACAGATATCTGGATCCTTCGCCGAGGGTAAAAGAATGCCCCTGAGTATTTCCCGAAGAGCAAGATTGTTAACGCGACCCAGACGCTCTTCTTGGTCGTTTACGAAAACGTAGTAGGTATAATCTACTCGGTAGTATTGGTCACGTGATGGGATTTACTGTAAAAATTTCTATGACGATAAAGGATTGCCAAGTTAAAGTTATGTGACACATAACCGCTGCTTTTTGCATTTATTAAGAAATTACTATGAGCAAATAATTGAAATGTGTTGGAAATGTATATGTTCAGAAGTACTAGCAGAGCATAATTAAATCGTTTAATCCACACCTATGAATCGCGTTCTTCTGGCGAAATTTTTTCTTAATAATCTCCATACTTCTCGTTTAACAAAAATACGATATTTTGAACTCGACTTCTTTGTTCAATATTGCACTCAAGCGCATCAGAACGGGCGGAATCCTGTGTTTTTTTTTTAGGCGCTCTTTTCTATTTTTGTCTACTGGCGGCTATCTACCCTGAGTAGATTCGGCGAAGAGATCGAGTTGAATATATATAGATCTTGCGGACCGGTAGAATTAGCACAAGGCTCACGTTCGGCTTTAGGGTGATGTCTACTCTTTCCAGTAAAACGAGTAAGGTTTCCGTAAGCACCTTCGGATGAGGTTTAGGTTGCAGTTGGTGAGAGCCACTGACGGTGGAAGACGGTTTTACTGCCCGCGGCGTGTGCGTCTCGTGCGAGTCCAAGAGGCGTGTCTGTAAGACGAATAACCTGCCACCGCATGTACGCGGCTAATTATCACCTTAGGCAGCTTTGACGCGCCACACCGCTACGGTACTACTAGCTGCGAGCTACCTCATTACTAGTGCACATACCATAAAACTCCGCTGTACCCTATAACATTTTCATACGATAGTAAAAACAACTGTTGTACTGCATCGACAAAGTCCCCTCTTGCGCTCCACCTTCGGGTATATTATTATGCATGTATTGTTAAGTAAACGTAGAATCACGTTTGGACTGCTCAGGATTTAAACCTGCACCCGTAATATGCAGGTCAGAACAGTAGTAGTAAGATAGGTACTATATCTGCGGAGCGCAAGAGGGGACTAACTACCGTGCCATGTTGTCATATTATGCAAAATTTTCTCACACATATTTTCGTTTTCAATTTAGCTCATGGTTAGCGTAGTGTGCTCATTATGCTTTTGATACTGGAACACGGGGCGTGTGTGTGTGTAAATATATGTATGTACGCATATGTATAGTTATATATATATACACATGCGTGGCCTCTAAGACATCGACTTCTTTTCTTCCAAAATTTTTCAAAACATTTCTTGTAAGTATAATCGTTACATAATTCCAACACATTTGTAAAGGACTCTCAGCTGCAGAATATCCTCTTAAAATAAATTGCCTTAAAGCTTTAGTTGGACATTATCCATTGCTGTAGACCAGTGAGAATTAAAGGAAAATTCCTAAAATATGGGACAAATAACTGGCCCATACATACATCATACAACACAAAATAAGTATGAAATAGCGGCATAATTTGTAACTAACGTAACTGTCTCGTAAGTTTGTTCATAGAGCGAAACTTGTTCTTGTTTCGTAGTTTATTTCTGTTGGCCCACTAAACTGACCAATACTTTAAAACTAACCGTATATTACGCTCTGTGTCTCGCGATATGATCGTAAATTAATTTTTGTTGGTATTTCTGTATCGTACACTGTTTTATTTATGCTAATCAAGTATTCCTTAAGCACTATTGCCATCATATTTTAAAAGCAAAAAGGAATGGTAAAAGTATTTTAAACGCTCATATCACAGAAATATGTTCTACAAAATGTCATAAGAAAAAAATGTATAATTTTTATATCTAAAACTATACATACACCACTCACACACTCACCGACAAACAAGCGCACGCATACAAACATACACATGTATCGTACACACACACAGATATATATGTATATATATATATATATATTGTCAGGAAAAATTCATGTTTTGAGATATTTTAATTTATACCACTGAGACCTGGTTACCTTTCATAATGATGGTGCTCTGCACCTAAAAATCCGTAATTTTATAATTGTGCCTAACACTGTCCAACTCTTGCTCATTACATTACTTAACAGACATTTATCACGAAGAAAATGTTTTTCGGTTCCATACTTTTCGTACAAGCGCATTCAAAAATAGCGATTTTACGGTATTCACTACTTCCCCGGAGTAAAAACTATTTGAAAGATAGAAAGATAGAATTTAGTAATTACAAGTTAAAGTATATAAATTATGGTATAGAATGTTTTCTTTGTAATTTCACGTATTTGTTAAAAGTATTTTTAAGCAATTATTGAATGTGACAAAATTTTTGCATATGTTTGATTACCTTTACCTCTTTAAAATAATGTTTCTCTCGAAATTACAAAGCTGTCATTCTGTAGGTTATTACATTTATCTTCACTCAAAATTATGTCATTGTAATCGTTTGAAACGGTTTAACTTTGGGTAAGTAACGAAAATAGTAAAATCTCTACTTTGACATGCGGTTGTACGGAAAATATGGGACCAAATAATATTTTATTTCTAGAAAATTACTCTTAATATTATTAGTAAGAGTTGGCCAGTGTTCGGTAAAATTATAAAACAAAGGATTTTTCAGTGCTCAATGATTAAGAAGCAGTAAGAGCTACTCTTGACGAGCGTGGCAGTGTCCCACCGCCCCTATGCGCAAGGTGCTGAACTAGTCCGCAGTGTTTCTGTCGGATCTCTGAAACAATGGGATTGTGATCCTATTATTTTATTTCTGGGAAGATTGTACTGAAGTACTTTGCAGGCTCCTTAAATCGTTTTCTATCGTCCTGAGCAGTAGACTCTTTGATGTAGCTGTGCGAAAATGCCGTTTACATCCATGTATGAGGGCTCGGGAAGAGTATTTACAATGTGCTTTATTTTTTTAAGTACTTATCATAATCCTGTGAAATGTGTATCTGGGTACGTTGTAAACACGTTTAATAGTTTTGCAAATAAATGCTTTTATCTAACATGCTGTAGCGCAGTTCAACAGCGAGGTAGGCGGGAGCCTAAATTAAGGTTGTCTTTATCCCTGCCAATTTTACTACGGCTCCAGCCCATTTTGTAGCAAATGAGTCTACCCTCAGCAATATTTTTCGTAGAACTAATTCTTTTCACAAGTTTCAGGCTCAAAGTAATTTTCAGCACCTTTATGATACCAAATCATAACTGGTTTAAGTGGATTTTTCCCTAACTCCGAAATGATTTTAAAAGTGTTTAAGATAATCAGGTGAGATAATTTCAATAGATAACGTACAATATTTTGTTCCACATCGACTACAGTTCTGAGATATTCGCGTTTACTTTTGGGAGCAAGCTAGACGTCATGTTTGCACTTGGCTCTCGACTTGTTTGACACCTTCTGAAGGGCACTCGACCAATAATAAAGAGCAAAATAAATGAAAACGCAATCAAATAGTTTCACTGTATCAGCGAGCAGCCAGTCAACAGCTGTTGTTTGCTTGAAGATACAATTATTTTTGGAAGTTAGCGTTACAGGTTAGTGAACCCACGTATTTTTTCGGTCTCTTACAGTTACTTACTCGTAACCTATTCTTCCTGGTGATATGTACATGGAATCTCAAAAGACATTGTTCAATAGTACGAATGACTTAAAATTACACAAGTATAAGAATTCGAAATAACGATAATAGCAAAACCGTGAAAACGGAGTAAAAAAAGTAAGCTGGCATACGTCTGTTGTAGGTTAAATTAATTTAAACATTGCGTATAACTTTATATTGAAACCAGCTTCGTAAAAAATGGAGGTTAACTCTTGTGTTCGCGATTGAAAATAAAAGAAGAAACAGGAAACACCTCTTTTTACCGAGATATTGCTGTTGGCGCAGATGATGGCGGGTTCTCAACGATAGCGTAACTATCAAGAAGCCCACTGTATTGTAGACATTAGAACGTTTCATGCCAAGCAGAGAAGCTAACGACTACAATTATCTTCACGCTTACTACAGACAGTAAAACAACCGTGTGACAGTTTAATGAAGTCGCCGAACGACGCAGGTTGCCTATAGTTAACGACTTATTACGATAGACTTCAGTAGCATGGTTTTACTACCGTATACACATAACGAGGGGTACCTGAAACGTGAACCTTTTGCTCATTCTGTCAAGTTCCAAAGGGTAATTTTGTAAATTAGTGAGTGAGCATTCAGCCCGTTTCTTTAAAAATGCTGTCGCGTACTTAACGGGACGTGTAAGGACAGCGAATAACAGCGATTGGCACGTGACTAGCACCGTGACATACAAAAATTGAGAACTTAAAGGGTTGAACATTAATTTTACTAAAGTAAAATACACTAGCATTAAGATGAAATCAATTACAACATTGGTAATTTATTTTGCGTTCACAAATACCTTTGTATTATTCGCAAACAATAATATAGAATATATTAGTATGAGGATATGCAAGACATAAAGAAAGAATAAGATGTGAATTTACGAAGCGAATAATTGCAGAACTCAGTATTTATTGACGTCTTATGATCACGCGCTTTATATTGCGATTGTTATTTTCAAAACTGAAACATAGAAAATATGGCAAATAGGACGTACATATGTAATAAATTATAAATATTTATACTTAAGCCTTACTTCTCTCGAAAATCAAAATTATGTAATTTTGGTTTAAAAAAACTTATGTTACACAAATTTTTACAAATGGTTTTATACGTGGGAATAACTTTTTTTACTATGTTACCTAAATCTGTGGGATGGTTTTCCAATATCTGAACCTTTGGGTACGTTTAAAAATTATTTATTTGAAAAAAACGTACAATCGCCTGAAAATTTAGAAATTATGTACAACAGTATCTCTATATCTGCTAAAATCAAATACATAAATACTAGTTTAAATTACCTAAGTTTTACCATTACCAATAGGGAACACATAGTGCTTACTATTATTATACAAACGATTTGTTAGAATTATTACAAGAATTATTTTCTCTTTTTATAATGATATTTAAATAATCTTAAATGCTGACTACTGTAACCTTTCCACAAAGTTGAGGCAAATTATTAATAAATTCTTAGTCTGTGGGTTTTTTATTTACGTACCTGGACAGAAAAATAAAGCTTTTAAACCTGTCTTGAGAATGAACTTTAAAATTAACTTGCCTATGTTCGCAAAAATGCTATGGAATGTGATACGTTATTAACATCTTTGAGTATAGGTTCCCGTTTATTTCACAACGCATCCAAAATCTTTTAAGAATCAAAAAGTTTAAAGTAACTTAAACTTTTTGGTATTAATTTGAGGTCAATACATCACGAAGTTAGGGCGTTAGCCAGTGTTTTTGTTCTTATGATTGCAATGGGGATAACTGTGGCATCCATTGAAGTTCCTGTGGTCGGAATTCTTGATACTTTCCCGGAACTACTGTATTATTATAAAATTACAGTATTTCTGAATGTTCTCATTCATGACCATCCTATATACTGGTGACGTGTCTCGCCTTATTTTTAATACGTAGTGTTAGCATTACAGTAAGCAACAAAAACAAGCAACAAGAATTTACTTGTACCTTATATGTTAGGTAGGACTGCATAGTGTAATGCTGGAAAAGAGGGAGAACCAACTGAAACATTTACTTTACCAAATCAAATCGTGAAGCGGAAATTTTATTTCAATAGTAATAGTAACATAACAGAGGTATCAAATTTACTCTGTAACACATCAGAGGGTAGCAATGTAACATTATAGGGTAGCAAATTTCTAATACAGGACAAAAACAAATCATGTTATACACGTATTTATTATAATTTACTTACTTAGTGTTGCTGAAAATAAATCAAATTATGGGCTGAGCTTGATCACTAATGGCTACAGATAGGAAATTTCGCGAAAATATTTTTGCAGCACTTATTTCAGTGTCTTACGCGTGCACCTGCAGCTCTGCTATGTGGTCAGTGATTGGTTGTCGTAACACCCATCGCCTGGAGGTTAAACCAGCAAATCACAGAGGTGATGTGTCGCAGTTAACTGTGTACTGATTGACACAGTCTAGTGAATAATGACTCTGCACAGAAACACTCTGCCAATAGCCATGAAGTTGAGCTACAGGTGTGCACGTAAGGCACTGAAATAAAGAGGAGCAAAAATCTTTTCACCAAAAATTCTCGTCCCTACTAATGGCTAACGTTGAGAAACTTAATGCTATGAATAAACTGAGGTCAATGTTATATTACAAATTTGTCATGGACCGCTGCAGATGTTTTCAAGTTATAAAGTAAAAAAATGATTACCTTATGTAGCGACATCTTACAAAATAACACCCAAAATAATATAAGTGTAAATATAGTACTGTGAGCAAGATATGCTTTACATACTAAGTGGTTGAAATAGGTTCAACTGTAATATACATACATTATTATATCGCCTAAAATACATGTATAGCCAACTTTTGCAGCAATTGGTAAAGTAGTTTCCAGACTTGTGTGTTAAAAACGATTTCTACATAACTGTTTCGAAATTTTATGAAAACCATTAAACATTTAACTAGGCAGGACTTTTTAGGCGTATATTTAAGTGATAATCAAGCGTTTTGATATTTCTTAAATTTACTCTTTTATTGAACGACGTATGAGAAACCACATAGCAAAATTTTGATAGACTAGTTCATAGCATATGCAAGTTTTATTTATACATTCAACATTTAATAATTAAATCATCCACGTGTCAAACAGTAGCGTGATAAATCAAATATTTTTTTGTGTGAAAATACCGTAATATTTTGTATTTTATATTATACAATATTCGTATAAGAAAGTGACTGCGTTTCAACATACCAAACAATGAGAAATAGGAGAGCTAGAAAAATATCTAGGCGAGAAATGTGTATATTTTTCCTATAACGAAAGTTACTACTTTCCAAACGTGAAAGTTTCATATTTCGCCTATCATTCTGTCTGTCACATTGCGTTAAGCAACAAGAGTAGAGACCACTTCTTGCTTCCTCTCACTACGTTTCTACTTCTCTACACGATTTTTCCATTACTACTGTAGGATAACGTTTGGACGTTAGTGAGCCTACAGAAAATGATTTTAGTAAAAACTGACCTAAGTAATTAACGAACTGAATAAGTAAATTAGCACTACGTAAATTCAATGTGCATGTAAAGATATTTTGTGTGTAGTATTGGTATTACAGTGTGAGCAGTTCCAGAGAGAATGTTAATGCTATTTTTAAGTAGTAGTGTATTGTTTGTGTTGTTTTACTTTGGATGGAGAGAATAGAGTGTTGATATATATATATATATATATATATATATATATATATATATATATATATATATATATGTCAGCAGCAGTAAAAGGGAAGTGGCAAGAAATTCATACGCCTGTTCGGGGAAGAAGACGGAATAATTGTGTATATATGATAATGTATACCTGGAAGAAGACGTCAGGAACCAACTTCACTTCTGAGCGTGTTCTATTATGGAGAAGAGGCCAATACATCTGGTATACTCTTATATTTTAGCCGTAGCTGCAGTCAAATCACCTTCACTGAAACTTCACTGTAGCAACTTGGTCACTAAAATGTCAGTCAAGATTGGTGGTAGAATGGAGAACTGTTGTGATTGAATTAGTTCGTAGGCCAATGGTATTTGGACTGACGGCTTACCGATGTTTGTGGTATAGTTCTTAACCTAATTACAGTTTTCGATTTTAAATTATTTTAGCGTCTCACACCAAATTTAATTACATGTCCATGGAAATATTAAACACTATGTTCTGCTTTTACATGCTTTTTTCAAAGTAGTTTGAACCTTAAGTTACGCTGTAGGACTCCGATAGTGTTGTGTCTTAATATACGATTCACTAACTTATACTACAACACTAGTAATATGTTTATATTTAATTCTGTTGCGGATACTACTCCTTACACCGTCCAGCTAGCCGGAGCCCATTATTCATAAATATTTGACGGTGGAAGTTGGAATAACACAGGTATCCTATGTAAGTACACTACACTGCCATCGCACATTCGCATAACACATTTTACATTATTACTGTTCATCACCACTAAAAACGAATTGTTTGATTTTTTATCAAAGCATCTAGGCTCGTGACAATTTAACTATCCAAACATGAGAAATGTGTGTACGCATGCATATGTAATATTTGTCGTATTATTAAACGTGTGTTATTCTTACTAAGTTGGACGCGTGTTCGGTTCCTTACTCCTGTCAACCTGACTTAGGTTTCTCATAGTTTTCCAAAATTACTCCAGGTGAATTATGGAATGTTTCCTTAACCAAAACTGGCTAAATTCTCTCTCAGTTCCTGTCATTGTGTAGAGTTATCGTTTAACCGTGTCCAGTGAACTCCATGTAGGCAACCTTAAAGCCCAAGGAAAAAAAACAGTAAATAGTAAAAGACCGTATACTTACCCTTAATTAAATATGATTCGAATGATCAGGGAATCTAAGTCCATTAACTTTGTGTTGATTAACGTTTACAAATATGCGAAACGTAGCGTGCGTATTTGTTCCCTCAACAACAAATTTTGTAAAATAAAATTATTTAAGATCTACTATTGGTAACATTTGAAAAAAAATTTACTATATCTCTAGCACTTGTTATATCAACACAGTGCGGTTATGCTTAAAGTAACGATCATCTAGGTAATAGGTAGAAACGTGTAGGAAGTAACATTAGGGACGAAACCAATAAGGCAGAATTTAAGGAGAATGGCAAAGTAACTAAAAATGAAATAGCGTGTTTTCAAGAAATACAAGATGTCATTGTGGGTAAGTTTAAGGAGTCTGCATTTGAAATATATTTCGCAACACTGCTTATTTTTCAAAGCCATGAATACGAATATGATTATAATTTTGGTTTCTCATTTTATTCCTACTAATAAGACTACCTTAGCACTTACCAACACCATTGAACTGCTTTCACTGGATGCTGAAAACAAATCACTTTTGCCAAATTCAAAACTCCCATAGAAATGAATGAAGAAATCAACAAAAATACTCTAGTTTAGAAATCTGCGTTTATTGTGGCTTTGACAACTAGAATGACTTCTGGGTATTTTGTATTGCCTTTGCAACGAAAATTACTGCCATTCATGTGTAATAAAGTTATTAGTAAAATTATTAGAAATTCCAGTAAAAATCAAAATTAAATTATCCACAATTAAATGCTTCAAATTCTCTCTAAAGTTATATATAGCCACACAGTGAATATTTGAATTTACTATCTTTATGTTTCAAAGTTCAATAAATGTTCAAAAGGTTGCATCTTAAATATGATGTTTCAAAACTTGAAATTCCACAAAATCCATACAGTTAGTCTAAAACGAGCATTATCTCTTTAAATAAACCTCAAGGTAACCGTGGGCAAAATGTTAAACAATAGTAGTTCCAAAATTAATACCAAACAAAAATTAATTTGAAAAATACTGCGTCTAGCTTATGAGGTATTAATTTAGTGCTGGGCAGCTTGTGGTTGGTTCCTATTATCTGTAGATGGATATTCAGTTGCCGTTGACTTTAGAAACTGATGAGTAGCAGTCTTGGTGTGTCTCCTGCACCCTCTCGTAGCAATGTTGCTTTCTTCCGGCTCTTCCCTAAGACCACCGGGCCTGTGCTTAATACAGTCTGTGCACTCGCGAACCATCACTTGCGGAAGACTGCTAAATACCCGAAAAACGTGGCTGACCGGGTCTGAGGTCTCTTCATTTGCCGCGAAACTCCTCTTAAGGGCCCGTCTTCATCTTACATGCACTCTCAGACACGAATTACGGCACTCGCAAAATCACTACATTGCCCTGGAGACTGGCGTCAAAATCCACGTCATCTCTCATGACTAGCCGGCGAAGGAATATGGCGTTGGTTTGGCGTCCCCAAGCCAAAACTAGCAAAAACTCGTTGTTTAAAATTCAATATACAAAATTGGCGAATTACGCCCGCTGAAACTTATTGAATAATTGCCGTGCACGCCTCGTTTATACAGCAACAAAAAAAACACCAATATAATAATAGGTAATGTAGATAGGTTTCTGGACTGGCTCAGAACTAGTTAATCATGGTAAACAAATATTAGGGATCTCGTTAAAATACTGTATGAATTATTAAAATCCTATTACATTCCTTGCTAAAATTAAAACAATCCATTTAAAACTACGTAATATTACTAATATCTTTGAATAATACTCTGACAATATTAGTGGCAGTAAAACATTAACAAAAATAATTATTCCATTAATACTTAAGTAACATGATATATAATACTTAATAATGAAAACAGTGCACGCTACAAGTGATGTTTTTTCCCCCACAATTTCTACGCAAATACAAATAAATATTAACAAAAAATGTTTCAGAATGTAGAATAACTTCAAGTGGTTCGAAGCAATTTAAAGCAGCTAAATATAAGGAATAAACAGCAATCTCTGGTATGCCTAGCAAACGACAATAGCGTTATTTCTATTTGTGCATTGATCAGTAATTCAGATATGAAAATAATTATTAGTTTCAACGCATGGAATATCTATTAACGTATTTCTTCCAAACATGTGCAAGGGAATGAACGAAGTACCGTGGAGTATTAGTATGCGTTTGTTTTAAAATTCAAAAATACTCTAAAAGTTCAGAAACTTTAAGTGTCTCAGAGACTAATAAATATCAAGAAGAATTTAGTCGTATTTTAATATGTATGCTAAATATATAGGAACTGCAGTGATTTTTTCTAAAGTTTTAAGATACCACTGAACAAACATCTAGTTTCCTTGCTAAGAGTAAATGTTTATTTAAAGGTATCTATGAGTTGATAATGTAGAGATTTATATTCACAAACAAAACGCTAAGAAATTTTTTACAAAACAAAATAAAGGGAAATCGGAACTTCATTATGCCAGTGAATATGCTAAAGGAACGTTATTACGTTAAAATGTCAGCAGATTATGTCGAAAAAAGTATTGAATATGTCAACTGTGTAGGAAACTTATTAAACGCTCTTTTGTGTGCGTAAACTAAAAAATTTATGAAACTCATTATATTAATCCCCAAGACATTTAAAGGATTCAATCTTAAATTTAAAGTATATTGATACACAGCAGCATGAAACACGCTGTTTTCGTGCAAAGTTTACGGCATTAAAAATGGCTAATAATGGATGTCACAGAAAAATTAAATTATTCACTGGGAGCGTGGCTACTTAATAACCGCTTCACGTAACTCTTGGACATTCTACTTAATTTTACGACAGTATACAGGAACTATGTAACTGCTCACGAGAAAGTATGACTATGTTATGTTAACCTGAGAGCATCATTATGTTTCATCTTTAATTATTCTTTAAAAATTCGTTTACAGTCAGCACGATTACTAAATAATATAATAAGTAAACCATAAACGGTAAATAGTGTATTTATTTATTAGTAATTTAGTGCAGTAAGTAAGGTAATTCTATAATGGTTTTTGCTTGGTTACGTGTTTTCTATAGTAATGACATATACAATTATTAAAATAACAGAACTTGTAATTTACCTTTATAAGGAAAATGGGATTCCATAAGATAGTCAGATTTACTGTGATCGTTTTAAAATATGGATATTTTCTGCATTTAATTATGTTCAAAATCTTCGACCGATTTACACACACGCAACATACCATACATACACACATTTTGGAAACAATAAAACTCAGGAATTTTACCAAGTTACAATTTTTGCGTCATTATTAAAATTGATCTGATACTGCGTGTCGTTTAACCATATTTATCCTATTTTAAAATATAACAATGTTTGAAAATCTTAAAATTTTTTATGATTAATAAATTAAGATTTCATTACAGTTTTTGCTACTAACCTTCAACGAAACTTCTTAAAATATACTCACAGTAACTCATAGAAATAAAAGAGAATGACTTCCCTAGAACATATCGCTTATCTCGCGTTCTTGGATTGATGTCTTTGTATTAGCGACAGCAAACAACTGTAAAACCCTGTGCACTAACGATGAAGTGAACTTTACAGTCGTCTTTGTAATATTCTGCCGAAAACGCGGCAAAGGAGCAGACATTCATGTGTGTGTATATATATATATATATATATATATATATATATATATATATATATATATATATATATATATACACACACACACACATAGGTTAGCGTGGTTTATCTCTGCAAATCAGGTCAAACCTAAATTCCAGAAAAGGCTTTTGAAATTACCTTCTGCAATATAGTTAAAGTACGGTGAAAGAAAAATTTTATTTGTTCTATTATGTTTATATTGATGCAGATTTGATCTACAGCACTGAACGAAAGTTCCCAGAATTTATAATAAACCTGCATACAAACTACTGCGTTTTGACACGGTAGAAAAGAAAAGTGAATTGTTAGAATGAATTCATCACGAGAAGTAGAATGTGATAAATGTCAGTTTGATGTAACACACATCCTCGTATGAGTTATAGTGACAGGATACGTAAATTCCTCTAGAAATTCTAATTGCATGGCTCACCCTTAGGACGTCATTATTAACATTTTCAGCCTACATTTCGAAGGAAAAAGTAGGCTTATGAGATCAAATTTCTGTCTGTGACTGT
This sequence comes from Medauroidea extradentata, assembly GCA_003012365.1. NCBI lineage: Eukaryota > Metazoa > Arthropoda > Insecta > Phasmatodea > Phasmatidae > Medauroidea > Medauroidea extradentata. The sequence goes on along the minus strand of PNEQ01099288.1, from coordinate 89,985 downwards.
GTGTGTGTTGGTGTGTGGGTAGGTGTGTATGTGTGTGTTTGTGTGTGAGTTGGTGTGTGTGTGTCCCTAACACTTTTAAACCAGTGGACCCAATTTCATCAAACTTTGTACACATATAGAATATTGTTACCTGACTTGACTTTTATATACGTAATTTATTCCGTGTTCATATTTTCAAAATGGTGGCCATTTTAAAGTTTTCTGTCAAACTAGATATCAATAGAACCGTACTTTATAATTTAATCACGCTAGGTGCACGTATACGACGTACAAAGTTGACTTTACTTTTGTGTCTTTCGTTCATCCCGTGTGCATTTTTGCTAAATGACAGCCATTCTTAAATTTTAGCATAGTATTACATATATTAGGAATCAATTTTCAGAATTTCACCAAACTTTGTACACATATAGGCTACTACGTACAAAGTTGACTTTACTGTTGTATATTTCGTTCAGTCTGTATTCGTATTTCAAAATGGCGGTAATTTTTATATTTTTAACACAGTATTATATATCTTATTAAATACTTCTCAAAATATAACCTAACTTAGTACGCTTATACTACATACACAGCTGACTTGAATTTTATTTATTTCGTTTATCCTTGTTTAAAATTTTAAAATGGCTGCCATTTGTATATTGTTAGTATAGTATTACCTATCTTAGGACATATATTTTTACAAACTCACCAAAATTGGTACACGTATACTACTTAGAAATCTGACACTACTTTTCTTATTTTTTAGATCATCCTGTGTTCGTATTTGGAAAAATGGTGGTCATTTTAATATTTTTGGTATAATAATAAATATATTTTTTTATTCTTTCATCAATCTTGGCGCACACATACTGCATGCAAACCTGACTTAGAATTTGTATATTTCGTTCGTTATTCTGTAATATTTTGAAAATGGTGGCTGGTTTTTATCTTTATGATAGAAAGACATCTTAGAAAAAACATTTCCCGAATTTATTAAACTGGTTAGGGCCTACTCGTATATTACTTTGCAAGCTGACTTACATTTAGTTAATTTTTTTTATCAAACGACTAAATAAATTTTAACATTTAATATTCCTAGATTACGCAAAACAATTTTGACTCTCAGGGTAAATTTACACCCACTTTTATGTAAGTAGGCTTATCAGTTATGCTGGTGACTTCTTGTTTTATGTTATGTTATTAATGGTAAATGGTACCAATTAACAATAGAAAATTTCAGTGTTTAAATGTACAATAAAATGCGTTATAACGTAAAACTATAGAGATTCACAACAACGTTTAACATTAATGCAAGATCTGGCCGATATATAAAGTACGTACAGAAGAACAAGCCAAAACAGGTGTCAGACAGCACACGCAGGGTTAAGACACTGTTTCACCGCTTCCCCTTTACCAGTCATATCTTACACTTCCTTGATAATATTGTTTAATAAATGCAAACAAAATTAAATTTTTTTCCTATCTCACAACAATTTATGAGTAAATACGCGAAATATGTCTATACTTTACAAAATTTTACCATTTAAATGGCAATCATTCTGATTATATGTTATGCAATATCCTTTCAAATGTGAGTGGTTTTAGTAAGAAATGTAAATGTAAGTTGTTTGGATACAACATCTCGTGTGTACTGTGTTGACATATTATTTATGTTCTCTGGCGTATTTCAATGTCATGAAGCAATCTTCGGAACTGCGCAGATCTCAAGCGCAGCAGTAAGTGGCTATTTAGACTGGATGGTTTATTCCATAATGAAACGCCATGATGTAATTCAAACAACAGGCTCTTTTATGTTTCTTTCCCAGGAACAAATTAACTGGAAACCAGGTCGTCGTGTCCACTTATGCGTCCAATGGAAAGGTTAAAGCAATCTAATCTTCTTAGTAATTTGCGTGACTGTTGTTTACGTATTTTGGTTTGTGCTACATAACTGATTTGGATGTAACTAGCCTATGTCAAAAGTAACCATCACCGAAGTTAGAAATTGTTTCAGGTCTAGAAAAGAGTAGAATATATCTGTTGCACTCTATTTGTATAAGTACGAGTTATATTGTTATGAACTCATTATTTACTAACAATTTTATCACAAAAAAGTTCTCTCATCCTTATAAAATTTAAAAATATTTGCTATTATATCAAAATTTTATTGTAATCCAAGAAAATAACTAAACAAACAAATGGAAACTACAATAAATATGTATACAATAATTTGTTTAAATATTGTTATAAAATAATAATTTAAAAGTGACGATAAAATTTTTTTTCCATTAAAAATGTGTTTATAAATTTATGTGAAATGTTTTGATTGAAATACAGGTGTATATCCTGTTTAAAATCTTACGTAAATTACTGAGCAGTTTGTACTGTAATATTGTGGACACACGCAATTGCAAAATTATGTTGTCCTAGAAATCTTAGAATGAGACTAATAAAATACAGACGAAAACAAAAAAAAATGAGAAAACAAGCCTAGTTTGGCTGTAGTCAACACACTGATAAACCAAAACAACAGCACACGAAAGATCCGATAAGGAATAAGTAAACAGCAAATAAAGGAAAATAAAATAAATATCCTAAAACAAAGTCGAAATACAAGCGAAAATAATCTACAAAACTTAGGACACCACATTTAAGGCGGCACAGACAATACTGGGACGAAAACAATAAAGTAAACGATACAGAATAACAACGACGACCTCACAGACGACATAACAATGAAGAGACAAAAGAAACTACGAGGACAACCCTAACACAACTTAAAGGTTTTGTTTTAAAAAAATGTTACTTATAACTGTCTTAATTGTTTATTTACAGCAGCGTTCGGTTACGTTATACAAAACAAATTTTACTTGGTTAAACAACACCCGTTCAGCTTTAACCAATAATTTTTATGTGTAGTGACAGTGAAGAAACGTTTTTGTTTGGATACCAAATTTGTAGTTGTTATATTTCTGCCCAAAGGTGTAATATTTTGAAGATTCGATTTGACACATCATATCAGTTTCGTCTCTATTGAGATTATTGCTCTAAAAATAAGGCTGAGCAATCACCAAACATGCACAATTGGCGATTAAAAATTTACCTTAGTTTATAACCCACGACTACACTAGGCGTTAGTGTTTGGCGTCTCCTTATCGAGACATGCTTTAAATATGCATGCAATTACAGATAGATATTTAGAATTTTTCAGTTTTAGTTTACCTTTTTCTTTCAAAGCTGTTTTCTTGGTAATTTTCTCACTAAATGAAACATCACTATACACGCTTGCAAATATTGCTCAATAACTTTATAATCGTGGACATGAACAATGGCTACTATAGAAACATAAGTTTTGGTTGACCCAGCAAAAAGTAAGTTTGAATATTTCCAAGTAAATATATACATTAGCGTGTACCACTTGTTTCATTGTTAATACTGAGTACATTATTAACTGAACCACACATTTTGGTAAACAAAATCGTCTTTGTGGTGTTTATTAATTTGTTAAAGTAACGATAAACTGTGCACATACTTGTTTGACACAATGAAATCAAATATTATTACACGTGTATTTTTTTATGACTGACGTCAATGCAGCCAAGTTATTCAAGGACCTTCAGGAACGCCTAGATGAAAAAAAAAAAGCCAGAAGATTTTCCTCAGCTCTTATAGATAATACTATACAAAATTACAGGTAATGTTAGTATACCGATCAGATTATGCTGAGAGATGTGGTTCAATTTTCGGTTGATTGTTGTATTTTATTTGTCCAAATAACATCGTCATAGCCTGAGTATGCAGTATAACTGAAAGGATTTCAGAATGTTTATTATGTTTGCAATTGCTTTAACATCACACAAATGCGTTTTTTTGTTATATTGATAGCAATTTCTAAATTAATTGTTATAATTTAATCATTACTCTCTGGTTAATTAAGGCTATGTTGGAATGTACAACCATTGCAGTATCGCAAAAAATTACGAGTGTCATAACACGAAGTAAATATCGCCATAGTTCGTCAGAGGAAGAGGCGCCGGAAATGAGAGGGACTGGGGAGATGGGAGATCCCCGAGTAAAAACCCGGCAACCAGTGGCAGCGTCAGGCACGAATTCTCACATGCGAAAATCCAGGGACCGACCTCACCGCGAATCGAACCCGGATCACCTTGGTGGGAGGAGATCGATCTGACGACTACAACACCTACAGACTCCAGGTAATTGTCGAGAGTATACGATCAAAAACATGCAGATGATGTTCATATAAGTAAACCTTACGATTGCCACATAGTGTCGACCTAGCAAGACACAAACTGACCACTTGTTGCAGAACTAAATGATTGTGCTACCTTTGGCATTGTTGTGTCCAGTAAACACTACTAGCTGCAACGTACAACCCCAAAGCACATAGTACATCATTTTAACGAAGATATGTTTTTTAGTCAATTGTGTTTCGTATAATAGGAATTTCAGGGACAACGCAATGGGAGTGAAATAAACGTAGCCTATGTATAAATTGTGTGACGTACTTTTAAATACAAAATAATATAAAAATCTGTTATTTACCTAAATGCATTAAAACTATTTAGTAGAATACTACTCATACTTGAACATCCCCACTAAAGTATATGTAGTACATGCAAGACAAATTGAATCCTACCGCGAAGTCAGAACTCCCTTATTCCACTAAGTTTCTACTTGGTTTCTTTACAACATGTGCAATTTTCTTTGCACATGCAGGAGTGACGTAAATGCCACGACCTTACCGCAAACACATGTTGTATTACTGACCCGTTACTAATGCTGCCTTCTGCCACCCAGCATTAGGTCTCACTAGAAACTACGTGTAAACCACGCCATTAACTGATACACTGAACCGCATCGCAAAAAACACCACAGTTTTTAGAATAAAAAAAATATATTGTTTCGTGTATTGTCACATCTAAATAATTTGCCTATGAAAATTGTACATTGTTGTATGTGAAACAATAAAGGTATGAATTTTAACTTTGCAACTATACAGTTCCAATAAAAAAACTAAATCACATTGCACAACCGCAGGCAAAGGCTGAATTAAACTGGTAGTACATGGGAAGCAATTGCAATTAACCCGTTTCCAAAAACTTGAAAAATTTTGGTTGAAGTGCCGCTACATAATCCAAACATAACGGAGAACCAAACATAATCCAATAAATGTTTAACAAAAAATAACACCGACTTCAAAAAAAAAATCCCCTGAAAAAACTGAAGTAAAAAGTTAGTATGCAAATATTATTGTTATTTTTGGAGTCGGTACCAGCCTAGCTTCTAAGAACTTTTTTGGAAATTCGTAAAATTGACCAAATGTATTAAAAGTTACGTTAACTCCATAATGTTGCAATACTACAAAAATAAATAAAGAAATTAAACAATACCAGTTAACACAATTGTCTAAAGCGATATCGTAGTTACAAATAAACCTATTTACAACCATAAACGAAACCGCGACTTAAAGCGACATCTCGAAAATCTATAGACAAATGAACACAGACGTCGTGTAAAACAAATCTAAATACCTTAAGGCGATTCGGATCTTCAAGAAACAACCATCGATTACAAGTAGAGAAAATGTATAGCATACAAGCACATCACAAACTTAGATATCGGACACAACTGTCCACGATGTCTGCCCTTTAGCGTCTGCCTGCATTCGGGTCGTTCAATGCCGCGCGGCTGCTGACTAAGAAATGCTAAGTTGTATTCAGCGTTAAATTTCATTAAATTAGTTGCATACCTAAGCTACTTCGTTACACGTTTGTTAACCTTATCTGGCACCGACTCCATAAATAACAATAATTGTATATTACTGTCCTAATAAATTGATTGTATTCTAAGTAGTCTAAATGTGATGCCATTATTTGTTACTTTTTAGTGAAATTTAATTTCAGAGTAGATTATATTTTAAGTAAATGTTATATATTTGGTAAAATAAGTTATTTCTTGATTTTTTATTGACTTCTGTTACTTACATTCTACATTTGTGCTGTTCGTCGTCAAGGAGTTCCGTTGTGCCTTCGCAGTCCAAGTCAGTCCAAAACGTCCTTGACCATAGTTACATACCTACCTAGTCCTGGATTGTCATAAACCTACGAATATTTCAATCACTACACATTTCCTATTCGATTTATATGAGTTCACTGGCGTATCTTCGAAATACAGTGTCCATTGTCAATAAAATTAAAATGGGGCTCCCGTGAAAATATTCTCTTTCTGAAAAAAAAAAACTGAATTTTCCAGATCGGTTTAGAAATTACGGAGTTCTGAGGTAGCAAACACAAAATGAAATCCAATTGATAACATCCTCCTTTTTTAAAAATCGGTTAAAAACTAAATTTAACTAAGCCACTACAGCTGATCCTTTCAACACGATAATTAATCCTAACAAATCTACAAATTTGTTAGAAAATTACTTCTTATCATGGGCGTATGAAGCGGGGGAGGGGGGACAGGGGGGACGTGTCCCCCTCAACTTTTAGGGTGGAGGGGACTGCCCCCCCCCAACTTTCTAGATTTTGGCCTTTTTGTTCAAATCATTATTTGGTATTATTATTATTCTCTTGTATACAACACGAGGTCATTAATTTAAGCAATATTTTTCTGCTGTTTTTTTAGTCAAATCATGTAGGCTAATAAATAATTGTTTTTAATAATTGTAAGTAGAGATACCATAAAAGAGGCTATCAAAAATAACTTTGCCTTCGCACAGTCTATTCATATGCATTTGTCTCTTTTGATTAATGAATTTTCTCATTTTACACTCGTATTTTATTATAAAACTAACTTTTTTTCTTTAGTAATTGCCGTATATTTTAAAACTCTATAGTGCAGGATGTCTTTATTTATCTTTTAAATAAAAACCGAGCAGTTGCATGTGAGTTACTACTTGTGGTGTTACTCGTCAGTCCAGTTTGCCAACTGGGAAGAAGGTATCTGATGATAAGGTGTTCGAGCGCCTCTTCCACTATACCTCCAGACACCAGACTTGCGGAAAAAGGACATTAGCGGGATTAGCCCCTCCACCCGTACTGCGCTTCAAACATGAGTGGCCACAAAAAAGGCGTACAGGCTGTTGTGAAAGAGCGACAACCACTTACACCATTTATTCATTGTGCGGCACATTCAGTAAATCTTTTGCTTCATGACACTTGTGATGCTTCTAATATTATTAGAAATGAGTTGCAGTTGGCTCAAGACCTAGGTGTTCTTTTCAGTCAATCACTTAATGCTAGACACGAGCTCAAAAATATTATGGAAATAAATTGTGGTTCTCCAGTAAGAAATATTGCAAGTATAAAGCCTCTATGTCCGACAAGGTGGGTTCACCGAGGAAGTAAGATCAATAAAATTTTGCAAAACTACGGTTTGCTTCTTAAAACACTTGATCAGTTAGCTGCAGATAAAAACTTTCATGCTCACGGTTTGTTGGAAAAATTTGAATCAAGTGCAACTGTGTTAGGACTTTTAATGACCAGGCATGTAATAGAGAAATTAGAAGTACTCAACAAGGCATTACAAAGTTCACAGCAGACTGTCAGTGGGATGATAGAAGCAGTCACTCTGATCGAAGACTCAATTTGTAAAATGAGATCAGAAGTTGAATTTCAAAATATATTAACTTAGGTAACCCGTTTTACTGTGGAATACAGCTTGAAAGAGTTGCAGTTACCAAGGCAAAGGAAACCGCCGAAACGTTTCACTGGGTCAGCAGAAGCCTTTGAAGCAACAACGGTTGATCAATATTACCGTAAGGAATTTTTTAAGGTTGTCGATTCTGCACTAAGTGGACTAAATTCAAGATTCAACCAAGAAGATATAAAAAGCAGCAGAAAACTGGAAGTAAGTTTGCTGAAGGGAGAAATTTGTGACGAGCTAGCTTGCTATCCAGAAGTGGATTCTCAGTTACTGAAGACGGTGGTTGAACTATTTCTGAAAAAAAAAAAAAAAAAAAAAAAAAAAGCCAAAATCTGTTAAGGATGTTCCCAAATTACTTTTGAACTCTGCACCAGAAGTTCGGCAACTGTTTTCAAATATAGAGGTGCTGGTTAGATTGCTGGTTGTTGTACCCAGCTCGTATTGTGCGGCCGAAAGAAGTTTCAACTCTCTACGAAGACTCAAAACGTATCTCAGGTAGGCATGATTTTTAAGTGAAACTATTTAAAATTTATTTGGCTGTAAAATTACGTATGACAATTGATAACTTAATGAAATCTTCACACTCATGACTTTAAAAAATTAACACAAATGTCTAATTTTTTAAAATTATATTTGTACATTTTTTATATGCCATTAAATAATTCACATTTATTTTAATTTCCAGATCAACTATGACGCAGACAAGACTTAACCATGTAGCTGTTCTCCATGCTCATCAACATGAGCTGGACTTATTTGATTTAAACATCATTGCATCCCAATTCATAAGTAGAAATGAGAGGAGAGGACATGTATTTGGTAAACTGTAACACACTATGAGTACCAGCACAGAAGAAAGACTTTTCTACAAAATACGTGCTCTGTTGTTCTAGACAACAAACAGTGATGTGTTTTGAAGATCTTAGATGTGGTCAGTTAAAGTAGTCGGTACATAATAAATTTGGCATAAACAAGAATGCAAAGTTTGATCTATAAAAAATTTATAATGTTTCCAAGTGTGCTGTTGATGTACCTTATTTGAAATGTCATGAGTGTAGTAGGAGTAGCAATAGTAATAGTACTAATAATACTAGGAGAAAGTAATTTATTCCTAAGATTATTATAATTGTAAAATAATTCCTGGGAAAGTAATTATTTTTAATTTCCCCTCTACCCAATTTTTTCTCTCAAACTCTGGTCAACTTCATAAGTAAGTTTTTCACAAAATCAAATTACATCTTAAGAATACTGTAGTGTTTCTAATAGCTGTATAGCCAATTTCTAGATTGAAAACTTCTTAAATAGCATTATTTTGCTCCTTTCAGATGCAAATTTTTCCGGGGGAAGACTACCGGACCCCCCGCCCTAGGAGGAGCTACCGAATTCTAACTTGTCCCCCCTAACTTTATGAACACAGCTACGCCAGTGCTTCTTATGTACTGATAGTGCAAAGCTACAGCTTTAAACCGAACCAAATAAATCGAAAAATACTAAATTATGACGTTATCGGGTTAAATGCAATAAATTAATTTGCATTAAATGCTTTAAATTTTGCATTAAATGCAAAAACAATGCATTTACAAAAAAAAGAACAAATCTTAAAAAAATAAATAAAAATTAAAATTTCTGTTTTAAACTTTTAGGCAATATGCCTAAACAGTAAAGAAAATACCAACTACTCATAGCGCGTCAGAATTATTTCATGTTGCAAAAGAGGAATAAAAAACATGTTTGCGCAACAGAATATGTATATTGGGGAATGCTTCTGGAATGTTGTACTGTATTGCATACAAAACTAACATGGATATTTATTAAGCAACAATGCACTTAATCGTGCAGTGTTCCTTTAAATTACTACCAAGCCTCAAGGTGGGACATCAGTCGCCATATTGGATTAATTAATTAGTTGACTTTTTTTAAATTCTGAGAAGAAAAGTGTAAATTTTGAGATTATAGCGTGAATCCTATGTATATTGTGCTACAGTAGGGCCTACAAACATCGCAGTTGAACTTTCAATGTATGTTTAAGCCGCTGTCAGTCAAACAAATTGTTTTATAATCTTAATCTTGGGTGACTGATTGCGGTCTAGATATACGTTAAAAGTTCAACTGCGGTGTTGGTATTTATAGAGCAAGATAAATGAAATTCACGCTACAGTCTCACTTTTTACACTTTTCTTCTAAGAATGTAAAAAAAAAAGCGAAAATTTAAATAATCCATAATGGCCACTGATGTCCCACCTTGTATGATTTTAGTAACACTAATTAAAGACCCAAAATACAGCAATTTTAAAATAAAAATATCTAAATTTTTATATTTATATTTCTTTGTCATTACTGCACGTAAACACAATAATTTAATTATTGTCATTCATCTGATTGATGTTTTATATATCATGTGTCCATGTGCAATGTGTTTTACGACTTGTATAGATATTTAATAATTCGTAAATTAATCAACTGTAACGCACAGAAACGCTGAAATAAGTGACATAAATAATTAAATAAAATTCGCAGAAACAATAACTTACCTCATAATATATAGTGACCCCTGTTTTTCGCGAAAAGGATTTTGCCTCACTTTGTTCCAATGCCTCACGTGGACATCTGCATTTTTGCTCCATGATTATTGGTAGCGTGTCTACGTGAATAGCCGTATCTCATTTGACTGAGCCAATTACAATAACATTCCTACAACATCACGCGTCTGTGATTTGCCGGTAGAAATCCAAGGCTCGTGACTGTTAAAATATCCTATCACTGACCACGAAGCAGAATTTCAGATGTGTACGTAAGGCACCGAAACAAAGTGGGGCAATAATATTTTTTGCGAAAAAAAAATATATATATATATATATATATATATATATATATATATATATATATATATACATATACATCATAACCTTAGGTACCCCTTGGCTCTAATAAATACTATACCACTTACGGAAAACTAATACGGAGTGCCAATTATCTGGTTTATTCTTGCCTGTCTTCGTAACTCATTTTTTTTACCACTCACGTTTCCGTGGCAATTACAATTGCATTATGTAGGTTACTATATCCCGGAATATTGTAACTCCCCTTCAGGAAATGTTATGCAACAAGGATGGCGGGTGGAATTCAATCAAATAACGTGCAAAATATGTACAATTTGGATCGGCTGAGGATAGGACTGTAGTGTATATAGTTTAAATTGGTGCACATGTTGAGGAAAACATACTTCCGAAGTTTTGTGAATTAGTGAATTACGTGGTCGACGATGTAACTTGGGTAATGTCATTGATATATTCTTGCAATTTACGGAGTTAGGGGGGGGGGACAATGAGTTATTAAAACGTCGTGGACATACGGCCTTGCAGAGCTATGTCGTCCGAGATAATCTATATTAACCCAAGGAAAACATGAGGATAAAACAAGCCAAACTTGATGTAGTCAACACATACATAAAAATAATACTTACAGTATTCCAAGAGGATTTGTGGCAAATTACATAAAATTAAAATAAACTAAGTATTATAGTTCAAAACATGTAACAAAGCGAAAATACCAAGAAAAAACCGAGAAAACTGAGACATTCATACATAAGACAGCCAAAATAACTTACACGAAGACAGCCACAGAGAAAACAAGATGATCCAACAGCGACGTCAAGACAAGACGAAACAACGACGAAAACACAGAAAACCGGGGTTTTCTCAGACGAGCTGAGATTATTATAAAGTTAAGAGCCCTTATCACTTATTATGATGCATTTTTCTTAATCCCTACCTAATTAAAATTTGGTAAGATTTCATTGAAAATATTTTAATACGGACTCAGATAATTACTTTAACCTTTCGTTACGTACATTTTATTCGAAAAACTAAAGCGTAGCTATGAAATAATTAAGCTAATTAAATTTTTAAGATAACCATTCTCTCTCACCAAATAATAAACACTAAATAATTTCTAGTACCGATTTCGTCAAACAACATGCACCTAATAGTAAAATGTAATATTTCTATAAAGAAACATTGCTGGTTATTCGTCACATCCTTTATTCATTAAACGAAAATTAATATTATTAACTAACGAGGTGATGCAGTCTCTTAAATTAAGCAAAGGAAAGTGATTAATATTAAACTACAGCACAAATCAGTGCAATGATTTACAAGCAACAGTACACATTATTTAAATTTTCGGTGCTAAGCGATCTCAGGTTTGTAACTAATTTGTTGCAATGTACGGAATATAACAGTAAAGATTCCTGTCCTGAGTTGAAGTCAAAAAAATTCGCGAATTTCATTTGTGTTATAATTTTATGTCGCTGTCCTTTTGTGCTGCCTTGTTCAGTTTAAAAGCGATTTTTTCGCATAAGCATAAATCTGACAGTAACTACTCTATAATTTAATGGATCAAGAAATTTCGTGTATTCATTGAAAATCAGTTTTATGCCTACAAACCCGCTTAGGGTATCTAAATGACAAAATAATCTTAAGTTGCTTTTAAGTTTATATTTGAAAGAACTGTGCAACGGGAGTGCATGACTGGATTTAGTTGCTTAGCATATTCAATTGCAAAATGAATGACTGTCAATGAAAACCAAACAAATAACAGAAAACCGTAAATAAGCACATTATGCTTTATTCATCAAAATAAATACACAACATGAAATTCCAAAATAGAATCGGGTCAAATAAAACAAGGAACAAACAGATAATAAATGAAAGTAATACAAAATAGAAATTAAAAAAAAAAAAAAAAAAAAAAAAAAAAAAAAAAAAAAAAAAAAAAAAAAAAAAAAAAAAAAAAAAAAAAAAAAAAAAAAAAAAAAAAAAAAAAAAAAAAAAAAAAAAAAAAAAAAAAAAAAAAAAAAAAAAAAAAAAAAAAACCAAGTAACATGCGACATACCGATGAGACGAAACAAAAAATACAGTAGATATTAGACACGAACAGAAAAATAACAAAACGACGCAACGAAGAGACGAAACAAAACACAGTAGTTTTCCAGACAGACAGCGTTACGACGTTTCGGGAACAGATTCCAGTTCCCGAAACGTCGTAACACTGTCTGTATGGAAAACTACTGTTTTTTTTTTCGTCTCATCGTCGTGTCGCATGTTACTTGGTTTCTGTTTTTTTTTATTCTATTTTATATTATTTTCAATTACTATCTGTTTGTTCCTTGTTTTATTTGACCCAATTCCATTTTGGAATTTAATGTTTTGCATGTATCTTGTTGACTAAAGCATACTCTGCTTATTTATGATTTTCTATTATTTGTTTAGTTTTATTTGACAGTCATTCGTTTTGCAATGGAGTATGTCCAATCAACTAAATCCAGTCTTTATTTTTACGTTATTTGTATATGTCCAATATTGAAGGAAAATTGCGATACTAGCCCGTCGGGTTCAAGCTATAACGAAGATTCATCGAATACCCATTTCACCTGTTTTCAATATTAGGTGTAACATTTGTTACAAAAAGTTTCATTTTATTATCTGCCTATGACACGAAAAGAACCTACACTGTACATTTTCGTTACATCTCTAGCAATTTGAACTGTGTTGACAGGTCAGTCTTACTGCAAATAACGTAATATTTTATTTGAAGTTTTTTAGTGTGCTTACTAAGCGATTCTGCTAAATTCGCTCGCAATTGCTTGCGTTAGTAAAACTCTTTCAGTTTGTTATAAATTTCCCCTGGATGACCCTTTCAAAATACCCATGTTTTTTCAGTCATGTTAATCACTTATTTATTTACATCGTAAATTAATTGTTCCGTAAAACACGAGGCATAGGTATAGAAATAACGGAGTAGGAGAAAATTTAATGTATTTAAAACTTTGATAGCCTTTATTCCACCGCACCATTTATCTATAGTAATTTCGGAAAACTATGTAAACGTGAAAGTAGAAAGTCGGAGATAAAAAGAACGCGGTTTCTCCCGAATGTGAGTCCATTGTTTCACTTTCTTTCTCTGTGTTGATAAGAATATTAAGTGAAAAAAGGTGATCACGTTTAACCCAATATCAAATTGAATATATTTTATACTCACACAAATTAAAGACAGATGTAAATTAACATATTTTACAAACCTAAGTAAATATGCCAGATTTATTAAACAAGGAAAAACCTTGATAACACGAGACTTTGTTGAAATGTAACTATTTCGGGCAAATTGTTCAAACAAGTATAGTTTTGGAAAGTTGTCTGGAGACGTTTACTCACACACTTCAAAAATTTTAACTGTTATTTTTTTAAGGTACTGAAATTTTAATAATAATCATATAAATACGATTTTGTAGTATAGTATATGTGCAAAACAAATAACTCATTTTAGGCCTAAACTGGTTATATCGTTGAGTGAATAACCCCCTGGTAAGGTTACAGGCGGAAGAATCATTTGAACTATCCAGAAGACAGTATGCGCAGATTTTAATGTATTCAACTGTGATGGTCAGTATTTAAAGTAAAAAGCAACTATTGTAATGATAAGTTTAAACACATTTGAATTACAATATTGCCAAGTCATCTCTGTTTTAGTTGCTTGAGAACTACTTTGACTTATAATATGATTCGAGAACTCATTTGGCTCATATCTCAAACTGGATAAGTAGCTCTGTAACACGGTTACTATAAACGTATGACTATGAATAAATTACACGTATAAATTTAATGTAAATTATTGTCGTTTGTATTTTATAACAAAAAACAAACTTGTATAAAATGTATCTATCAGATTTTGGGTAAGTTTGTGACAAGTTAACTCAGTCTTGAGAATGCAATGTCAACAAAATTTGTTAGTGCTCAGTTTTTGGGTTTATTTTTTTTTTTTAAGTAGAAATTTGTGAAATCATTCAATTTGCGATGAATGTTGCCGTTATAACGATAAATTATGTACATTTCTTTCTGCAGCTATAATTTTACACTTAAGAGCATATCTACCCAGTACGTTTATTCGTAGTACGATTAAGGACTTATATGTCAGTTATTAGGCACACAGCATGTTACAAAATGTCAAGGCTCCTCAGCACAAGGGCTACTGAGTAATTACGAGACATACTATTAACATCCTGTGATTTGCTGCCATTACGAGGCATCTGCCACAGTAATTCTTGTGTGATTTCAATCATCCAGTACTCTCGTCGTGTGTGAAGGTCGTTGTTTATGATTGCCTAGAAACACTGACTACTCGCAAAAAAAATTTACACCTTCTTACATAGGTCCAGAGTTTATAAATTTTGCTTAATATTTGTATACGCTCAGGCAATATTCAAGCTTCTCTTCGCTCCCTTTACTTGCTATGTAAGGAATTCTTGTAAACCCTTTATAAGTTATATGCACACGATGATTTTATTTTTTTCAAAATTCTAGAACTGCAGAAACGTTGCTTGTTATCAACTCAATTACCATCAGTGCATTGGGTCTATAACAGGAATAACAATAGTAGGTTAACTGAAACTTGCAAGGACAGTTTTGTCAAGGAAAATATTTTGGTATGAAGAACAATATTCAATTTTCGGGAATTAGGCAATAGTTTAAGTGACATTTTAATTGTTTTAAATAATTTGTGAGAATGTGCGTCGGAGTAATTAAGAAAATAGTAACTTAATTAATATTTTAATCACATTGGTTTCTTCGTGATCGGGCTTTCCCTTTGCTGTACACTGGCGGATCTTTGCAGCTTTATATAAATACTATTGCAAAATGTATAAATCTAGTTTTGTAAAATATATCCCCAGACTATTACGAGCGCGTTTACAAACTGTACATTAATCCGACCTAAAAAAAAAGTTCTTATTCTTATTGTAGCCTTTGAACTTCCTTTTTTTCTTTGACGCTTGCTGACATTCCAGTCTGCAACCGACAGCAAAGCACGGATACTACAGCGGCATTGAATGAAAGAGTTTCTTTTTTCTGCGACCACCATCAAGATTACAGTGAAATTACATTGTAACTGGTTTCACCATTATGATGATCGCTTGTAAGTGACGCCTCATCCATTAAAAGCAGCGAAAGTGTGCCTCGTAGATATACTTAAGTTTATAAAACTGTAGAATATGTTACAAATATCATTGTTAGATAACTACAGTACAGTTCGGGACAGGTAATTTTAAAAGATTTTTGCACCAACATGTTTCGATGCCTTAACGTGCACATCTGCAGCTCTGCTTTGTGACTAATGATTGGATGTTTTTAACTCTCAGGTTCTTGGAACTTTACCCACTAATCATATACGTGCGGTTTCGCAGTAACTTTGTTCTGTTTGGCACCATCAAATAAGTGACGCATCTTCACAAAGACACTCTGCCTATGACACCGAAGTACAACTTCAGATATGCCTGTGATGCATTGAAACAGATTGGCTGGAAAATCATCCCCAAAAACGACCGGCACCTAACTATAGTTAATATATAATTATGACATAACACATTATTTTATGCCAATTGATCAGATAATCGCACCAGACTATGCCTGAGCGTGTCTGATTATGCCAGTCCTGCCAGGTGTTCTTTCCACGAACTTGGAAATAATGAATAACCGTAACTAATGCAGTTTTCTTCTTGGTTTTCTATTTACGTTTTAGATAAAATTAAGCAAAATCTATGTTAACTACACAACTTTATATAGCTTTCACTCATTCAAGATTTTTATTGTTATATGCCGTGAAACCAAGTGACTTAAAAGAAATTCGGAAATTAAGACCAAAAATTTAGGAGGACAAACGTTTAATAATATCCTATCTTGACTTATGTCGAAAACTTGTAAATAGTGAATAACTGAAACTAATACAGTTTTCATCTCGGTTTTCTATTAACGTTTTAGGTCAAATTAAGCAAAATCTATGTTCACTACACAACTTTATATAGCTTTCACTCGTTCAAGATTTTGATTGTTAAATGCCGTGACTCTAAGTGGCTTAAAAGTATTTCAGATAATTAAGACCATAAATATAGGATGACAAACGTTTAATGATATCCGATCTTGACTTACGTCCAGTGTTTAAACTTAGTAGTAATAGTACGGTGATTCACTTAAACATCTCATAAGTTCACAAAATAGCTAATGAAGTTCCTCTAACTATTATTTTACTATAGGACTATATTTATATAATTCAGTTTTCATATCAATAAATAATATTTAAAATGACTATAGCAAAATATTTCCAGTTCTTTAAAATAAGGCAATCATTAATATGTTTGCTGTTATCCATATCCTACGATTTTTAAAATAATATAATTGTAATCTTAATCCTGCTTGTGGTAGCGATAGACAGTGGAAAGTTCACATTCTGTTAAAATTGTAGCGAAACCCACTCATCAAATGACGATATTGCAGCATCAGTAACTTTACTGATGATCTATTCCATTATGCACATGTACCAAATAAGGATTTCTTCAGAAATAAGAGTGTGGTCAAGTTAAGATTAGCTCCATAAATTGTAAGTCGCAATATTGCCGGAATATATGGTGTAGTTGAGTGGTTCTTGAGTCTCAAACATAAAAGGCTTGAGAATACAATCGATCCTATTGTGATTAGACACTGCGTCCAATTTGGACGGCAATCGCATCAAATCGTACACCGAGAATAGAATTTACTCTGAGTAGCATGGTTTACAGAAATTTAAGTCAGCGATACAGTCATACGTTACTTTGTACACAAAACTATAGAAATGAGTCAATTCTGTGCGTTTGGTCTTGGCGGTGCGACCTAAAATATTTAAATTTTTCAGAGTTTAAGCACTGATAACACATATATTCGTTTGCTGCCTGTAAATAAAAACATTCAACTCTAATTTACGCTATAGTTTAATTTATATACCGCACAGTTATTAATATCTATGTATGGGAACACTGAGCACCTACATTTTATAAACAGCATGAAGCTTAAAAATACGTATTTATGTTAAATGATGCTTTTTTTTTGGACAAACGATAGTAAAGATGAAAATATTAGTTTATAATCACAAGTGTTACACGTTACATATAATTCAAAATAAATGTGATGTAAGCTATTTTGTTCTATTTACAAATATATGTATTAACTTTATGAATATAAACGCAATTACAAAATATTAACGACTTAATTTAGTATATTACAATTAATTAAATTAAATACTGTTGTAGACCTACATTTTATATGCATTTTCTGACCTTTTTTAAAGTACGTAAATTTCAACATAGGTCTTCTGTGTTTCACTGTTGCAGCATATTTTGCAGTTTGAGCACAAAATTAGTTACAGTAAGAAATATTTATGTAAAATGTACGGAAATTCAAAACTTCACTTCAGTTTCTTAATTTACTATAAACCAGCTAAGGTCATAAATTCATCGGAAATTCGTAATTAGAATTCGGAGACAGGTAACTTAAGTTAGCAAGATAATATTGTATTCATATTTCACTGCTAGCAAATTTCAAATACATTTCCGCATTAATGTGAGTCACGTATCGAGTAAATTTTTATTTGCGTGTTAAAATGGTACCCTATGATTTACAAATAAACATTACAATTTAGTTGAAATATGTGTTTACAAATAGCTGATTGTTATACACTTAACACTTCCTGTGTATTTTGCCGCCTAAGTAAACCATGCCAGTATTGTTCGGGTGACTCTCTGCAGTACATGTAGATAAATTTTGGGTTGTATTAATGAGGGTTATAATTTTTTTCCAAACTGATATACAGAAACGTTCTCCCAAAAAAAAATTGTACGAAATAGGCAAACAACCTTTGATGAACTGTATTTAAAATGATACAATGTAGAAATATGGAATTGGGAATAATTGGTCTGTACTTCACAATAGCGAAAAAAGCGTCATGATTAGCATTTCCTAGTTACAAAAATTGCATTGTTTTATGCATAGTAACTAATTGAAATATCCAAAGTGTAAATTTAGTTTGTCTCTTAAATCATAATATTAAAAACATACCGTAATAATTAATATTTTCTTCATTGGTACAAAAGTCCTCTTCTAATCTCTAGCTAGTTTATGTGACCGCATAAGTGACATGAAAAACCAATGTTTTAAGGACGGTTATATTGGTTATATACATACATACATACATATACATACGTGTATATATATATATATATATATATATATATATATATATATATATATATATATATATATATATATATATATGTATGTATATACATACACACACACAGAATGAGGCACATAAAGTATTACAGAGCAATAACACTCAAACTAGTTATCACATCCATAAATGTTTCAGACAAAACTTTCAGTGTTCGCGAAGTCCGTCATATTGGGCCACCCTATTTTTTATAGATGGAGGAGTCGAATCTACGTCAAGGTCAACTCCACTTTCTTAAAATGAAACCATGTATATTTTATACCATGACATTAGTACCGACTTTACGACAATTCAGCGACCTACAAAACAAGGTTATTTCGTCACGTATTGAAAGGATCCATTTACCTTGGTTTGGGTCTACATACATGAGATGTTCAAAGTGATGACCCTCGACTTGTAAGGACTTGTTAATTCGCTGATTAAAAGACCGTCGACCGTCAGCCAACATTTGTGATGTAATTTCGGTACTTGCTCGGCGTAGTCTTTCTTTCGTGTCGTTAGGCGTGGTATGTGCTACCGCCATTACGCGTTCTGTGACAAAACTCCATAAATGTAATCTAGTGGCGTTAGATCTGGCGAACGAGGTGGCCAAGCTACAGGGCCACCTCTTCCTATTCACTTGTCGCTAAGATCTCACTCATATCTTGTCTCAAACACAGAGCATAATGGGGTGGTGCGTCGTCGTATTGAATCTACATGTTCGTACGAAAATTTAAGGCACGTTTTCCAGTAAATTGAGGCAGTACTTTGTGCAGAAAGTTTGCGTAAACTTGCCAAGTCAAGCGACCTTCAAAAAGTATGGACCAATGACGTGATCGCCGACAATGCCGCACCCACAATTAACGGACCACGGGTGTTGACATGTTACAGTTCTCATCTATCGAGGATTCTCATTTGCCCAATTATACACGTTACACTTATTCATATTTCCCGTATTTGTGACGTTAGATTCGTCGGAAAACAGCACAGGACCCAAAAAGGAGCTGTGCGCATTTGTCTACGAATCCAATTACAGAAATTGTAGCGATTTAAGACATCATTGCCGTACAAATCCTGATGTAATGACATACGATACGGACGGATCTTGTGTTGATGTATGATTCTTAATACCGATCGCTGACTAATTCCACTCTCTCTTTCCATTTGCCTGCTGCTCGCATGTGGATTTAGTGCAGCAAAAGCAACGATAGCAGCCGCATTGTTGTCATTCACAATCGTTCGACGTCTGACTCGTGTTTGTTTCACTGTACGGAATCGACACTAGCGACAGTTACGGTCAGCTAATCGCTTAAAATTCATGTGCGATTTTTGTTGCCTATTCTGATAACGAGCCGTATACAAATCCTGGGCGTTTCTGTAATTTTTGCGGCACTCCCCCAGCACCATCAACATATCAAATTATTCTTGAAAATCTTTTTTATTTAATGATCCGATGTACTCACAAAAGAAGGCAATATGTGATTAACTGATACCTTTGGGTGCGAGACTAAATTACCTTACGTTGTAGGTCGCTGAATTCGTCGTCAAATAGGTACTAATGTCATCGAAGATACATGGTTCCATTTAGCTAAGTGGTGTTGAACTTGACGTAGCTTCAGCGCCTGTACTGATAAAACAATAGGGTGGCCCTGTATGACGGTCTTCTCGAATACCGTAAAGTGAGGTTACTTTGCACCCCCCGTGGGTAACTTTTCACCACCCCTTTAATTTCTTTTTAAATACAAATTCTAAAACACCATTTACAATAAAGTAATGTCGTTTATGACTGCTGTGTAAGGTTAAATTTTAATCCCTTTAAGAGGATGCTAACAGTAATTTTAAACTAAAAGTTGTGATGTAATGCTACCCCATAATATAGCAAAGTAACCCTACCTTACGGTATTGAATTATATGTCTGAAATATTTGTATATATATAATTACTTGTTTCAGAGCTCTGTAACGCTTTATGTGCCTCATCCTGTATATATCGTAAATGATACACATATGACCACATATTCAGTGTAAATTGATATATCTTATATCTAAGAATATGCATGTATTAACAGTTACTATATGTGGTTCGCGATACCATACTACAAGAGACGCCGCGCCGTGCAGGGAAGAAATTAGTGGTTTTTGTGAAGCAGTATCATAGGCGTACGGAAACAATATTTGTGGTACGTAATAAATAATTGTTCCATGTTCTACACATTTTTAAATAAATTTACAATGGGTAGTTTTTTTTTTGGGGGGGGGGAATTTAATTTACAGTTTTTTTTAGTATTATGTTAATGTGACTCTTCGTTATTAAAACCAGAAAACAAATTGACGCTAACATGGATTACGTTATTCTGAATAAAACGATGCAATAACATTATTTGTTCATCGCTGAAAATCCCTTGTTATTTTCCTATTATGAAACAATTTTTCGCACGTTTTTGGAACCACTGTTTGCTGTATTCTTGTGGCGTCAGTCGCTTACGGACTCTCAGAACACGAAGTGGGAGGAATGTCATCAGACGACAGACGTAGGTGAGAAAAGATGACCAGCTACGAGCGAGCTGTCAAATTCACTTCCACGAGGCATTGTTTGCCATCCTCAATTTACTGGCTAACGTATAAACACCGAATAGACGTTGAGTAGGGTGCTCGCTGCATTCTCTGCAATATTTCCTTATTTTACACTGATAAAAAAATTAGTATGTGCACATCACAGTACTCCTTACATAATTATAGGCTACATACTTTGCCAAGATTATTAAATATAACTCAGATTCTTCAACCCAGAGAGGTGAATATAGGACTCTAATTTAGGAGAGTCCGGGTTAGATCGTCGGCTCCTGCCATCCTGATTTCGGTTTTCCATGATTTCCCGAAGTCGCTCCAGGTGAATCCTTAACAAAGGCCATGGCCGACTCCTCTCCCAGCTCCTGTCATTGTACCAAGTTGTGTGTCACCGTCTGCAATGACCTCGCTGTCGACGAGACGTAAAGTCCACTTATATGTCATCAGATTCATTGCTAATAAATGTTCCCGGAAACTAAATTATTTAATGCGAAATTCAGTTACGAAAACCACTAATTATCATGTTGGTCTTATCTGTATCCGTAAACAGGTTAGGTTCTACAAATTGATGGCGAAAATGACTGGACAAAGGCAAAGAATGCTATTATTATTTTATTACACCACCAAAAAAAGCAAAAATGTTTATATTATTGATTACCTATGGCAATGGTTTAAGATAACCGCCACTGTAAGTTTGATATCGATGGTGAAGAATGGAAACCTCCTATGTCAATTTTTAGCATTTTTTAGGTTATTGTATGAAAAATTGTACAAAAATTGAGGAATCGTGTGCACTAAATAAATAAACTTCCAATAGTTTTCCTTAAAAGTTAATATTTTTTAAGTAATTTTTTTAAAAAATATTCTTTGAAAATATTTGGCCGTTAAACTCAAATTATAGAAGAAATATCTGCCTTGCAATCTAAATTCTATCTGGAATTTTTATTTATAGTCAGGGCGGTACAATCGGCTATCCAATTTGAGATGATAAAATTATGTGTGGTTTAGAAAGACCCAGGGGGGGGGGGGGTGTTTTGGTAGAAATAAATACTATAACCCAATTTCACATTTACCCGTTGTTTTGAACATAACTTTCCAGTTCTTCATGTTGGGTATGGTGGGGAGGCATCACTGTTTGTACAGTGCTCTGCTAAATGTATAACATTATTTTTATAATATCAGCTTTAATTGGTGTAATTTACAATGTTGTAACATTTCTAAATAGAATTCCTGTCGTTTAAAAAACATTATACTCGGATGACGTATGCACACACTGTGTGCTGTTGATTATGAAAATGTTGCTTTTATTTGTTTCAGTTTATGGTGAATTGGCATAGCAGTGGTAAATCATGATTTCAGAAGACGGAAAATGTATAATATGCAATGAGCTATTTGGAAATGGTGATACGGTCACTGTCCAAAGAGGAATACAGAAACTAGTAGAGACAAGCCAACAACGAGAAGATTGGAAGTTTAGTATTCGTATGAATGAATTGCCCCTGCATACAGTTCATTCTAAATGTATGAAGTAGTATACAAGGTACAGTTGTATTACTGCATTAAAATCGCAGGATTGTGATGAACCAGCCTCACAAGTTCCACGGTTAAGATCAAGGGATATGAAATGTAATTATAGAAATTACTGTGTTATTTTGGGCGCATCCAGCACTGTCACCAAATATGAAGCTCCCTAAAAGTAGAAGTAAAATTCGCATTGTAGAAACAAAAAAAAAATTAGGATATTATACTATCCTATTGTACGAACCGCAACAATGATTTTGGAGAAGCTATCAGAACTCGTACGGCAATCTTCATAGACCTGTCCTCAGAAGAAGCACGCTATGATTTTGACTGTTATTCAGACTTTAGGAAACTAAAAATTCATGAGAAACCTGGGCGACCAACTAATGATATTGTTGGATAGTTTTTCACTTGTTTTTCGAATACTTTCAATCACGAGATGAATGTCAGTACACTGTGCCGGACCTTAGAATAATTATCAAAGGAATACCTGGCGGGAACAGTTGTAAATTCAGTGATTACATTCTTAAGAGTCAACTTGTAGCTAAGTATGGTAATGTAATAACATGTTCTGATATAAAAGGAAGCAAATGATTTAGTTTCACTGGAACTTCGCATAAATTTCTTACAGATATGTGGTATGAACATAGGACAAAGTTAGAAGAAGGTAAGATGATTCACATAGTTGAGACAGCTGCTACGATCATAAAAAGGATATAGAGGATCAACAGCGCCAAGTTTATGAAGATCAATTTCATCCATTATATGAAGACATGGAGTCTGGAGGAAAAGATTTAGTTCCTCACAGTCTACAAGTTTTTGTGAGAAAATTAACATAGTGTAGAAAGTTGCCTTCAGAGAGTTTGCAACGTAAGTAAACAGTAATTAATCATGCAATATATGCATTAATTTCTACAGTAAAGTTCTAAACTGCAGTACATTTTCTTTCATAATATGGTTCTAGGTATTTTATTTACACTTTGTTTTCTCTGGGGCTCTCCTGTTCCTACCAAGAACCATATAAATATTTGATTTTTGCAGGATAAATCGTGAAATGAAACACTTACAGTGGTGCATTTGTTCAGTACGCATTTGACAGTGCGGGTGCAATTATCAACTCGCTGGATGGACTAGGCATTATCCATATTTTAGGAGGCATTCAGTTTATTACACCAAGGCAAAACTGTTACCATGCAAAGTGCAGTCTCACGTGATCACACACCGATGTTTGTACCAAAATGTAATGAAATCCCAATAATCCCAAACAATAAACCATTTAGACAAGGATTGTATAACAATACTGTAAAGGATTTTTCAATTCAAAGATGATGTCAGAGCAGTCATAGATGCACGTAAGATTGATTTATTGTAACCGATAGTCTTAACCAATCCGAGACAAATTTTTCCATCTTGGAATTGAAACATGTATGAAGTCACACAAGAAACTGGTATTTTCCAAACATCTCGAATAATGGCTTTTTCAATTCATCAACTTGGAAGCTACGAAACTGTTATCCTTGAACTCAGCACTCACTTTTGCAGCAAATGAGAGTGCTTCGAGGAATATGACCTGTATTGTAACATTTGATCAGCCACTTTTCTTAAAAGCTTCTGAAATTGAGGCAGCAGCTGACACAGGTTGTCTGCTGTCAGTGATTATTGTACGGTTGGGAACATTTCGTTTGCTTATGTTATGTTTAGGATCAATCAGAAACACCATGAAAGGCAGCGGACTAGAAGAGTTGTGGTCAATCATGTATGCAAAAAACAGCACCTGGCATATGATGACAGGGCATGCATTTTTTCGAGTTGTACGAACCCATGTGTTAACGTTGAGTGCATTGTTCTATGGCATATTTATACTTAATACTGACATACATGGAGACATTATTGAAATGCCGCTTCCCATGCATCAAGTATGTTTGACAAAGCTAAGTAACTGCTGAACACGTGGTTCTGTATACTGAAGTTAAAAAATTTGAGGAAGCTTTGAAAGATGTAACTAAAAAAAAATAAAGAGAAAGGTAAATAGGATGAAACTTGTAATCAACTTAGTTCGTGTAGAAAGAACAGGAGATTGGAAGCGCACGTTACAATTGTTTAAAAAATGTGTCACCATACTTCCACGCAGCATGTCACATTCGGTATACAAAATCTGCACATCTTTACTAACAACAAATGTCTGAGTTGGAATATCGACTGTCACCTGAAGAATTAGCAAAAATATTGCAATAGATATTTCATTGCTCAATGAATACGCGTAGAAGTTCCAGTAAACTCAATACATAAGGGTCATTAGTTAAAACCGAACGTACTGCACATACATTGTTTTTATTTATTTATTATTGTTTTCAATGGCTGCTTGGAGTATATTATATGGATAGATTTTGATGTTGCATTTGGAATTGTACTAAATTTTCTTTTATTAGAAGGCAGATTCTAACAAAGGCTCTACACAATTTTCGATATACAAACAAAGAATGAAAATAAAATTTGGGTTACATTACTTTTCGAAGAAATAAAGTGATGAACTTAAATGAAGCGTTAACAAGAAATGTAATGATCATGTCAAATAAGTCACACAATATCTTCCGATTTTTTATAATTGTTAATGTGTTGCCCTATAGTCTTAGAAACAAATATTAGAAAATGGCACCCTTTAATTAAATTTTAATGTAAATGTAGTACAGCAGTGTTTAATATCAACTTCGTAAATCTTTTTCATTTCTTTCACAATTGATTGACAACCAATCTTACCGATTGAAATCGTTATTTAATTTTTTTTATTAAATTAACACTGTTGTAATTAACTTTCTCGGAATGTGTGAATTTAAAATCATCAAAAGTGTAAACATGTTAGCATAAACTAATTCTGAGTTAATAAAAACAAGAATTCTTGTACTTAAAAATTAATAGATATCGACGTTTAAAATAGAAATTATTTGATGTAATGCAGTTATCGCTTTCAGTATGTTTCATAATCACAACTATAAACACTAATGTAGATTTACCGGTTGCGGTTGATAGCGTGCGAAATACATACAATGTAACTACTATTACGGCACTTCATTAAAAAAAATAAACACAGATCAGTAACAAAAGCGTCTAAGTTCTTTCATAACGCAATAACATTTTTTTTCGACTTCATTACGAGCTATTCAAGATATGATGGATTATATACTACCTGAGCGCTACTTTCCATCGACACTGGTGCCGTCGGTGGTCTTCACTCTTCCCTTTCTATTTTTTCTAGTGTTTTGGTCATTAGTACAATCAACTGACATACGGCAAAGTGTAGTCAAAGCCTCTCTCATCACTATTATAGCTTTGTAATTTTCTTCATAGTCTAACACAAAATTTTTTACCCTGAAGAGCATTTTTTAAATGTTTTAAACATAAACATTTTCATCAATATAAAATACTTGAATATAGTCACTCCCTCATTACTTTTTAATAAATAATTTTCCAGAAACGTTATGTGGGTAATATTGCAGATGGGACCTTGCAGCACGTTGACTGAAACGTACCAGAAACGTTATGTGGGCAATTTTGCAGATGGCACCTTGCAGCACATTGACTGAAACGTGCCAGAAACGTTACGTGGGCAATGTTGCTGATGGGATCTTGCAGTGCGTTGCCTGCACGTGCCAGAAATGTTACATGGGCAACGTTGCAGATTGGACCTTGCAGCATGTTGCCTGCACGTCCAGAAACGTTACATGGGCAACATTGCAGATGGTACCTTGCAGCACGTTGCCTACCTGCACGTGCCGGAAACTTTACATGGGAAACGTTGTAGATTGGACCTTGCAGAACGTTTGCTGCACGTGCCAGAAACCTTATATGGGCAACGTTGCAGATGGGACCTCGCAGCACGTTGGCTGCATGTGCCAGAAAGTTTACATGGGCAACGTTGTAGATGGGACTACGCAGCACGTTGCCTGCACATGCCAGAAACATTACATGGGCAACGTTGCAAGATGGACCTCGCAGCATTTGCCTGCACGTGCCAGAAATGTTACAGTTGTAACTTTCCCCACCATATCAGTTAGTTTCATTTCTCACCAACAGATACCATACGTTTATAATGGTAATTGTTTTATATTCCCATGTACAAATAATCCGAAAATGCTGTGTTTTACATTAGCTATTGTGGTATCCCGTTAACTCTATTTAAAATATCGTTAAAGTTGGGAAACAACATTTAACATTGTAAAACTATTTAGTATTCACTTAATTATGACAGGAATGGTAAGCATTTTATTTTATTTATGTACCATTAATAATGTAATACTTTACATATCAGTGACTGTGCATCTAAATGCTTAATATCAATAAAAACAATGGTAATTTTTTGTTCTCACATTTCGTCAACATTCTGACATTCAGTTATGATATTGTAAATATTTGCGATTTGCGCAAAGATGTACGGAAGATAAAAAAGTGAATCTAGAAGTTTTGAAATAAGGCTGTTCAAGTTATAACAATGTGCTAGTCATGTGCTTTCGAAGCGCTGGCAACGTGCAGGCAACCTGCTGGCGAAGTGCAGGCAACGTTGCAATGTGACGTTGCCTGCACGTTGCCGGCACCTATTAGGCACATTCCTGGCATAACAGAGCAGTTTATAGCAACGTGCTGGATGTGTGCTATAAACGTGCTGGCAACGTGCAGTTTGTAGCGTGCAGGCAACGTCACATTGTAACGTTGCCTGCACGAGACGTTGGCACGTTGCCGGCACCTATTAGTCACGTTCCTGGCACAACAGAGCACAATGTAGCAATGTTACATTGTGACGCGCAGGCAACGTTGCCGTACTGTTAGGGTTATTATATAGAAGTACATGTATGCGTCCATATTTGTTTCAAAATATTTAAAATCGTTTAAACGACAATGCTTCCCAAAACCAAAACAGCAACACACACACACACATCCATCGTAATCAGCATACTTCTCCAAGAAAACTTTCAAATATGGTGCTAAATTCTTCAGAGCCATGGCGCAAGCAAGGACAAAACTAGTTGTCATATAGGTACTACGTAAATTATATATATATGGAGATTTTTTTTGGATACTTGAAGTGACCTTGAGAAATTGGAAACTAAAAAAATTATTTTTTTTTTTGCATTTGACAGCAAAGAATAAAATTTACTTGCGATTATTTTCGAACAGTAAAAAAACATAGTTAATTTAATTAATATTTACTCACAGTTGACAATTATGGAAAATAAAAATACTATAAAAGTTTAAAGTATCCTTAAGTCACCCCACCTGCCAAAGTCACGCCCACTAACGGTGCGTGTGTGTGCGTATATATATACACATACACATATAGAGGATGTTAATGAATTATGTTTAAAACTCTGTCACTCTGTAGTGTATGCTAAAACGAGTAAAATGATACATGACACTTCGTGTCGCAAACGCTGGGAAGTGCCTGACTAACGGCACGCTAGTTGTGGTCTGTGAGGTATGAATACTACGTTTTATGGCAACAATTGTCGCAATTCATGACATTTCCCCATTCAGTCTAGCTACTCTCTTGGCTTGTGCGTGTATCAGCAGTTAGAACTACAGTACTACAGAAATTACTAATCTGGCAGTGCTAGTATGCAGGTGACGCCAACGGAATCGAACCGAAGGGGCTTCAGCGTGAATCTAGACCTTTTTATATATACCTGCGGCCCGATGAACTGTCGTATCTGCCCATGTTATGCACTAATTGACTTCTCAGAACTAATTCTTTGCTACATCAACACACATATTGAACCTCACATGCCACTACATGTGTGCCGTTTTTCAGGCACTTCCCAGCATTTGCGACACCAAGTTTCCTGTACCATTTTACTCGTCTTAGTATCCCCTACAGCATGACGCAGAATTTTAAACATCATTCACTAACACTCTGTACATACAAGATGTTCTAAAATGCAATGCTCAAAGTAATAGAGAAGATGGAGGAGACAAATACAATTATATTTAGCCAAATAACAATGTGTCGGAAACAAATATAGTTTAGCAGTTATGAGTACTCAGGGGTATCGGGTGTAATTGAGAAGACGCCAATGATAATTGTTCAAAATACTGTATTTTTTTATCAATATCACAGAAAATGTTCAAAAAGAGCAGCAATAATCTCAGCGCAGAGCCGGTATCAACAAAGCAAGGAGTCCCGTGTTCGTTGGGAGATGTACAACCCAAGCATACGTATTGCAGCGAACATGGGACACCCTGCTACATCGATTGTGGCTAGGCACGGAGCGTATTGCTGCTAATTTTGAAAGATTGTTGCGACATTGCTCAATAAATAAAGTACCGTAAACAATTACAGTCGTCGTCTTCTGAATCATATCCGATACCCCTGAATACCCATTAGTCGTAAACCATTTGTTTCCGACACATGGTTAACTGGCAACATTTATTTGTATTTGTCTCCTTCAACTTACCTATCTATTTGGGCATTGAATTTTTGAACGTTCTGTATGTGCTATATATATATATATATATATATATATATATATATATATATATAGAGAGAGAGAGAGAGAGAGAGAGAGAGAGAGAGAGAGAGAGAAAAAATTTCGCGAAAAAATTTTTGCATCACTTTGTTTCAGTGCCTTACGTACGCACCTGCATCTCGGCTTTGTGGTCAGTGATTTGTTGTCGTAACACCTATCTTCTTGAGGTTAAACCCGCAAATCACAGACGTGATGTGTCACAGTTAACCATGTACTGATTGGCACAGTCTAATTAATAACGAATCTGCACAAAAACACTCTGCCAATAGCCATAAAGTTGAGCTGCAGGTGTACACGTAAGACACTGAAACAAAGTGGCGGAGAAATCTTTTTTCAAAAAATGTATGTCCCTATGTATATATATATATATATATATATATATATATATAATATATATATATATATATATGTTTGTATGTATAACACACATTATGTGTGCGTGTCAGCGCAGACGTGCACTTATTGTGTTCGTATTGACCTTCTATAGTGTAGCATGTATAATTTGACGAACCCTATTAAGTAATTGCAGTGTTTATCTCCATGTACTTTGGAAATAGTGTTGTATATAATCCGCTATACTATACTATGCTCCTGGAGGTAGCAGGCGAGGTAACATGATCCCCGCGACACCCGGAACTTGTGGCAGCCCGTCACGACCCGAGCAGCCCTGCAATCAAGCCGCCTACCTCCCCGCACCCCCTGCGGGAATAAACCCGCGTGTTGTGAATTAATCGTTTCCGATTCGTTTGTCGCAACGCGGCGCAGGCATCACGTAACCTCTGGGCATATCGTGCACCGCCTCCGTCGATCCCCGCCGCCCCCGACGTTGCTTCCTTGTTGCTTACCGCTCGCGACCAAACGTGCCATTTTAGTAGTCGTTCCAATTCTTCGCTCGCAGGTGAGTTAAGGGCGTTCAAGTACGAAGGAATCATAATTTTATATCTGAATGCAATAATGTTAGTTTTGTAGACGTTAATTGGGAGAAGATTTTCCTCTTACAAAAAAAAATTTACCTCAGCCCGTTTTCTTGTGTTAACATTTCAAAGTCAGAATTTTCATGATTTTAGTTCATGCAGCGCCCGAAAACCAATTAACATAACGAAACGAATTAATTCACAGTGAAAGTACAGCTTACGCGCTGGGGCTTTAAATATATAAAAATCCAATACAAAATACTTTTGTACTCCAAAAAAATTTCCTAAAAGTAGCAAAAAAAATTTAAGAATTTTTTTTTTTAAATTACAAAACATCATTTGAATGGGTTTTTATATACTTAGATCCCTACTCCGGGACATTTACTTTCACCATAAATTATTTCGTTTCATTATGTTAATTTGTTTTTGGGGGGTGTATGAACTAAAAACATGCAAATTTTGACATTGAAATGCTATTATGGGAAAACTGGTTGAGTTTTTTTTCTGTAATTGGAAATTGTACTACAAAGTAACGTCTACAAAACTAACACTATTTTATGCAAATATAAAATTATGATTTTTTCCCCACTTGAACAGCCTTAAGACAGATACACAATCACTAAAACGAATGTGTACCGGTTTGTAATTTCAGCGCTTGACACTCGGGAACAACGGAGTGATAGGAACTACAGTACCACTCTGAACGAAAATCATATTGCCTCTGTTAGCTGCGCGCCAAACAGGCGTGCAAGGTTTGCGATGTAGTCGTATTACTATGAGACTTCAAGCTGTGACACTTAACATTTTATTTTTGGATAGAATGATGAAGCATCTCGTTTTGCACTTTACAAATTCAGGTAGTACTTTCGTAGTTACAGCAGTCTTATAAAAAAAAAGTCATGTTTAGCCATTTTGAGAGGTCCAAAAATCATGTTTCCAGCAAGCGTGATGGATTTTTAAAATTAGAGAATTGTAGTTTTATGTATGTGGTTTTTTCGTAGGTAAACGCAATATGAATAATCGAAGTAGTTTCGCGGAAAAAACGAATACGCATGACACGCTACAACACTGCCTATGTGCCAGACGAGGAGGTTTTTGGAACTGAATTCACAACACCATTGGACTCGACTGGCACAAAATTGGTTTCTCTTAGTTTCAAAACGTTGGCTATAAATTATGTCACCTTCATTATATTCGATCAAAACAAATAATATAATTATCCACAAAAAGATCAAGTAATAAAAAAATTAAAACTTGAATTTAGTCGTACGTTCTTACGTCTACTTTAAAACTTAGCGTATGTACGTAGGAAATAGAAAGTTGACCAACTCAGTGACGTACGCGCGCACGCTCCAACGGTGGTGTGAATGTTTCTAGTTTGTCACTTACGTACGTACGCGTAGTTTTATTTGTGAATTTAGCTTTAGCGTTACGTCCCGTCATTGGAGCAGCCAAGATTTGGTTTGGAATGTGGGTGGTTTTCACTTTTGATAAAAAATATAAAGCAATTACATTTACTGTAAAAACCGCAATTTATCAGTAGGACACCAATAACGAAAAATGTGATTCACAATAGCAGCATATGATCGGCGTTAGCCATTTCGAGCTGTCGTAATGGTTTGTAGTACATTTCCATTTATTTTATTTCAATACTTAGGATAATACTTCCGATTTGAATAATATTATTGAATAGGCAATTATTTTTTGCAGCGAAATTTAAGAACTTTTATGGAATACCACCGTATTGTTCTTATTTTGTTTCTTAATACCGTT
The DNA here is from genome assembly GCA_003012365.1 of Medauroidea extradentata. Taxonomy (NCBI): domain Eukaryota; kingdom Metazoa; phylum Arthropoda; class Insecta; order Phasmatodea; family Phasmatidae; genus Medauroidea; species Medauroidea extradentata. The sequence continues at coordinate 57,982 of PNEQ01099288.1, read as the reverse complement.
ATTCTCATAATCTCTGGAGGCAGGGTTGTTGCCTCCCAAACACCCCCTCCCTCCTCGTTGCAGCCTCGTGTGGTGCGAAGACATCTCTGGTGGAGTACGATAACCCAAATAACGTATAGCAACTGCGTCATTCCAATTTAACCCTTGGCCGGCCTGACTTCCTCGGGGTACTTCATTTTCCCCCGCACTTCGCATTCCTTCGTCTGTACGTCGTTTGCACGTAATTCACGTAAACCCCTTTCGGGTGGCCGGTTTAGGCCATAATCTTTCATTTATTTCAAACAATTGCCAATAACTCTAATATTTTTAACCAAGTGCTTTGAAACAATTTGAGACTGTGTACAGTCACACGAAACACAGTAATACCTAAGCGTTTTTTTTTTTAATATAATGTACCGTTTGCTAGCAAAAAAATGTTTTGTTTCATTTTGGCTTGTTTTGACAACAAAATATGTGATATTTCAGGGGGCTAAAATCTAAAAATCCGTTTGGTGTACTGCAAGAGAAAAATTCAGGTACAAACGATGATATATAAGTGTTAAAACTGTAAGAGTGCATTTTTGATATATGTATTAATTTGCGTTAAAAAATTATTTTCGAAACCACTGCAAAACTAAAGAGCGAGGCCTTAAGGTGGCCGCCTGCCTTGCCCAGGCTGTGCAGAGCTTCGGCCGTTACAAGATTATTCGAAAACTGCTAATCGAGCCTGAGTTATGTTTGCTTGCGCAAGATGCCGAACTTACGCGATAACTTCCTTGCGCAAGATATGGCGAAAGGCATATGTTTCACGGGTAAATATTAAGAATAGCTACTCATCGTATACAGGTTACAGTATTATTTAAGTGGTATAGTTTATTAATGAACAATGTTTATAAAGCAGTTAGAAGGTTTGTTAGGTTAGATTACGTTAGGTTAAGCTAGTTTAGATTACGTTAGTTTCGGTTATTTAACCTAATCTTACGTAACCTAACGTAACCGAACATAAACTAACCTAACGGTACAATGTTTATTCACGTATGGACTACTTATACGTAACTACTATGGTACACGTCTTCAATATAAACTACGCCTATAAAATCAATAGTTTGGCGAGTAGACGAAGAAAAACTGTTATTCGTAAATTTACCTTTTCGTGAAATGATAGGCTTTCTCCTATTTTTTTGGATCAAACCGCTGGTGAGTTGTACGGAACTAGCGGCCATATTGATAGATCTGTAGATGTAAATCCTACCCATAGAGATATAATAAAGAATATAATAATCTTTGGTGAGTTACGAGGATACCATAAAAGTTGTCGTTGATAAAGTACTCATTTTACTCGCATCCATTATGGCTCTTCTGAAAATTATCAAAATACATATCGACATTTATGGTGTGATCACATTGTTGAATTTAAAGCAATCAATATACCTATTTTTTTCTTTATAATATCTGCACGATTTAGTAATTACCAGCGCTATAAAATATTTCTGGTTAAAATTAGTAATTTTTTTTTTAAAGAATTTTTTGTGGTATTAAAACTATTAATTTTATGTACATTATTTCGAACGCATTGTATTTTGTTCATACTTTTTTTCAAGTCAGTCATGCTAAACTTCCCTTCTCATGACAATATAGATGAGCGGACTGTGTTTAAACCATGTATTAGGTTAATAGGATACTTAATCGAAAATAAAAATATATAAAGATAGTGTTCTTATTAAAAATATATATAATTATTATCGTGTTTCATGTTTTATAGAATTATTTGCTGTTACCAGAGATTTTATTATGGTTTTAACAACCATTTTCAGCAACATGAATAGTATGAAAATAGCTTTAAGCATATAGGTTATTAAGAAAATACATTTGTGCATCATTTAGACAGTTTTTAATAACAGTTGGTGTATTTGTGTTTACATATTTATTTGATTTTGCTACATATTTATCATGTTACATAGTTAGTCACCCAAAACATACTGGCCACGGGACTTACGCTCAGGCGTAGCCTACAATTAGAAGCAATGGTTTTTGGTGACAAGATATTTGCATCTGCTTGTTTCAATGACTTATGGCCACCACGTATGCAGACCTGATTCATAGTCGGTGACTGGATTTTTTTAACTTTCATAGTCTTGGGCTTCTACCGCTGTGGTGTCTCAGTCGGCTTACAATCATTGACACGGTCAAATGAGCGACGTCTCCATGCAAATACACGCTGTCAATAACCATGAAACAAATCTACAGTTTTGTACATAAGGCCATGAAACAAGTTGGTGAAGAATAACTTTCACACAATATTATTCACTGTACACATGTTCAATAGTAACGGTTTTATGCAGATTTATTTATTATAAATACTAATATTGCAAGAAAAATGCATCATCTTTAGAAAAAAATGTTGGTATCTGTGTAAATGTCACGTACCTAGTTAGTAAACACCACGTTTCCCTGGCTGATGTGAGGTTTGCCCAATGGAAACCACTGACCTGGGAAGTGTACAGTTACTCTCTGAGAGTGTACAAATAACACACGACAGTTTAAAGTAGTCACGAAACCATTAACATTCCACCATCACGCTTCTCGTGCGCTGGTCACTCAACCTCAAAATGCGTCCCTCAAGAACGACAGAAGGAAGTAGAGAATCAAACAAATGTGGACTTGGCATGCGTCCTTAATTCTATAAATATAGGGCTTCGCCTACTACGAGCTTCAAATGCAATACGATTGTTTCGTAAAACGTTTTTACAAAACTATTCCACATGTGCCTGTTGAGCGAATTTATGAAAATAAAACACACTTAAGATAAGGACGGAATGTCATTGCTACGACACCCATGCTCTCTAAAATAGTAATTCCAAGCTCTTCAGCATAGGGGCCGCGGTGGCTGAGAGGTTAGACCTCTCGCCTCCCACCAAGGGTTCGGTTTCCGGCGGGATCGGTCCACGGATTTTCGCATGTGTGAACGTGCCGAACGATGCCGCTGGTTAGCAGGTTTTCTCGGGGACCACCCGTTTCCCCGCCCTTTCATTCTGGCGCTGTTCCATTCTCACATCATGTCACCCCCTACCAGCGTTAAAGACCTCGTTGTTAAGTGCTGACCAAAATCTCTCTCACTCTCTCACTCACCCTCCGGCATACATAAAAGTAACCTGTTTAGACTGCCGTACTTCAAAATGTACTAAGCGGACGAATGCCAAACACAGACACAAACGCCTACTGAATTTGCTATGGACTTTCTACCTAGAATATTATATGGTCACCGCTACAGTCAGCCTCCCTCCTACATATTGATTTATTGGCTTACCATGCCTGTTATTGTTTCACGACCGAATATTTCGACAGTACCACAATGGAAACATAGCTACTCATCTCACCTCTCGGTAACAAAAATTTTATTTTTTTAACTGAATGGATTAAAATTCTGGGTTCAAGTACATAACCGTATTTTTTTTTTTTTTTTGATCTTTGAAAGATTTGTGCAATGGGAGTGCATGACTGGATTCAGTTTCTTGGGCGTACTCCATTGCAAATTGAATGACTGTCAAAGAAAACTAAACAAATAAAAGAAAACCTTAATATAAGCAGAGTATGCTTTAGTCAGCAAGATACATACACAACAAGAAATTCCAAAATAGAATCGGGTCAAATAGAAACAAGGAACAAACAGATTATAAATGAAAATAATAACAAATAAAATAAAAAAACAAGTAATATGCGACACAACGATGAGATGAAACAAAAAACACAGCAAATATCAGACACGAACAGAAAAATAACAAAAAGACACAACAAATAGACGAGACAAAACGCAACAGAAAACAGACATATATAGAAAAGACAAACGACACAACGAAGAGACGAAACAAGACACAGTAGTTTTCCAAACAGACAGTGTTACGACGTTTCGGGAACTGGAATCTGTTCCCGTCATCAGGTAGACACACAGGGTTCAGGAACACGAGTGCGACTGAATTTTGTTATTCATTAAACACAAAACAAATGTCTTGAGTCGGTCGATGTTACCCCTCCAGTCAATGTATCTATGTGTGACGCCACACTTGAATATTTGTTTAGCAGTGTACAGTTTTTTGTGCAGAAACATTTTATAAATGTGATGCAGCCGAGAACATAAACCGAGACATTTCTGATTGAAGATCGTCCGTCAGTAACAATGGCCAAGACTGACTGTTGGGTCGTGTTACATCTTAATAAATATATGACGGCTCGGAAAATTTATTATAGCTAGCTCACGATTGAGTACCTTCTACTACTATCATGTACATAATAATGATTAAAAAACATTATTTGTTATTAACTTATCGTAGAGACCTGAAAAATTCGCGTTTTCTTTTAGGCACAAGCTAGCGTTCCAGAAACTATAGGTCTGTATCACGTTCGTAATTGGTCGTTGACTTACTCGACACTTCCTGGAAGTAGCTGAGCTAATAATAAAACTACAACTGAATGCAGACCCATTTCACAGTGTCATCGAGCAGCTAATAAACAGCTGCTGTCTGCATGATTTCACATACACTCTTGGAGGCTAGCTTACAAGTCAGTGAACCCGCGAATTTTTCCGGTCTCTACTTATACGTTAACCTTTAAGTACAGAACTATCTACACAATTTGGTTATTACTGAGAAGGATTTGTTTATGTTTGAAAGTGCTAGGAAGTTATAAAATAACGGAAATAAATAAGTAACAAGGGCTTCAAAAGCGCTCAAATTATCACGAACCGCCTATACATTCACGCAGGTGTAAATAAAATTTTCTTTACTCACCCGAACACACTCCGTGCGGTTATTGTCTCTGGCGCTTCGTATCTTTATGTGCCCACATACAGGAAAATGGACATTTCAGAGTTGTGTTAATATAATTGGTATAGGCACGAATATTTCGCGTATTGATTGAAGGTCATGTTGAACGTCAATAACGTATACTTCACCGTCACTTCTGTGATTAGACGACAGATGTTTCAACACAACTTTGACAACTGCAAGCCAGTAATAAATAAGGAAACAAGTAGTGGGGATTATACATACTATCCACTTGTACGTTTAGAAGTTAATGAATATTTAACTTCGACCAACGAATACATAGAACTGAGAAGTCTAGGCTGTTGCCAGAATACGCGAAATACTCGTACCTCTAATAATTGATTTAATAAAATTTTTCTGCTAAAAGTAGCAGTTAAATAAGCACACAGTAACTTGTAATTCAGTCAGTTATCAGATTAAACGTGAAATATGCACGCCTCTAGTTATAGGACTAACTATGAGATCAAATATAAATGGCAAAACTAATGAAGAGCTGTTCTCAACGAACAACCGTCCTGCACAAATTCGTGTCTTCTGTAGCTGCATCGTAAGTGATGGGTATGATGTTACCGAATATCGTTATTGGATAATAATTGTACACCGCCATGCTTGAAATTGATTCAGCTGGTTTCCTTAGGAGCCACCGCAGGTAAACACTACACGCAAGTAGTTACACGTATGTCCTTAACTCATTTACTTAATCAGTTATAGGGTAATTAGCACCTTAAATATTGCACACAGTGTTCACATTAAATAAATATATACATATATATAATTTATTCTTTTCGTACCGTGTAGGAGAGTCTTAGAAGCAGTACGAACCTAATTCCTTAGTTGTGATTAGTTCAGTTTATAATTATGCTGCAGTTCCGAGAAAGCAACAGAGAGTATGCTAGGTGTACGTGACTAGTTTATTCAAACAAAATAAACTTCCTTGTATTAATATGAACTATATGTTTGCAACGGATAATAAATAATATGATATTTATATTTAGCCTACTTTCCGAAGGAAAGAGTATTTTAGATCACTTTCCAGTCTGAGTGTGTAACTAACTTTAAGAATTTAATCTAACTAAGTGCAAACGTCGCAGTTTGTTAATTAATTGCAGTGTAATTATCCCTACAGTTGTCATATTTTCAAATCGACAGATATTTTTGTGCTAATATGACGTAGATTATCTTAGGAAACATTTTGTCGAATTTCATCAAACTTGGTACACACATGTTGTAACAATTTGTAGGCCGACTCGACTTTCATGTAATTGTTTTAATATCGTGTTCCTGTTATAAAATGGGCAGCCATTTATGTTTAATTTGATCACGTGAAATATCAGCGAAACCAATATGCGGAATTTAAGTAAACTCGATATACATACAGTACTTTCAAAGTTATCTGAAGTAATATTTTTTTGAGAAAGACTTAATTAACTGTTTATGTAGTGTAGAAATAAGTATTAGGAATATAAAGTGTAAGAAATATTTACTTTTAATGATTACTAAATACTTCAGATTTGTTAGCTAATGAGTGTTGGTGTCAATCAGTTAGATTCATTACAAAATAAATAACATAAAATTTAATTATTTTATTTAATTTACTAAATCGTCTATCCTAAACGAACAAGGCTCTGTCTCTTACAAAATGAATGTTACAGTAGGCCTAATTATTGTGCACACTACATTATTAAATATATGAAACCTTGTCTCGTCCTTTAAATTCTGTAATATAATAATTTCATTTATAGTAACGCAAACAGTCAGAATCATGTTAGTACAAAACACCATCGTTAAATAGAGTGGAATAATGAAGAATTGGTGGAACGAAAAAAAAAGATGAAAATGGGACCGTTATACGAAAACATTCCAGTCATCGTGAGTCCCCTACGTATTACTATGACACAAAAACCGGAAGCGATCATGCTGAGAAACGAACTCGAGTACCGATTGCCGACCAGCAATAGTTTTCTTTGGTGACACTGTATAACTTTGAACTGATCGCAGGGTCTCCGCAATGGCGATGCATCTTTCAAATGTCTGCCTTGTCATAGTAACCATAATTGTTCTAATTAAAATGTCAACAGATTTCCTGTACACTTGAATGAACTGGAATCGATAATTCAAAAGCTGCTATTCACTGACTCCAGATACAAATGTTTCAACGAATTAGGACAGTGAAACTATAACTTATTCACTTTTAAAAAGTCAGCATTCTAATTCAAAATACTTTTATTTTAACAGTTTACAAGTTTTTAAGCGCTGGTGGTATGACACATATTCTTTCAGTAAAAAACCTTAACGGCAGTTTGATTGTCACGAACGTATTTTTGTTAGTTTAGCCCTCATTGAACGATGCGTAAAAACCAATAATAGTTATGAAAACTAGGAAGATTTTAACACTTCCTCGTTACGTAACGCGAACGTACGAAAGCTCTCATTATAATTTACGTTCTAAAATTCGATACAAGTCTAATAATGAAATTCACGTTATTCATTTTGACACACTTGTTGTAAGGTTTTCAAAGTAAACATTACTCTTGAAGCAACAGCAGTACGACTTAAAAGTAGTTAATTCTAATCGTGTTAAGAATCTGCTAGATGTCCTTCTAAGTGAACGTGGTTGCCCAAACGGTTAGGAAGTGAGCCTCCCACCAAATCGATCTAGCTATATTTAAGTTGGATTCGACCAGGAATTTCGTATGCTTGAATAGTGCAGTACAATTCCATTCGTTAGAAATGTTTGGATGTCTTCCGTTTCTCCCATTTATTCATTCCAGCGCTGACCTATACTCACCTAATATTATTTTCCACGAGCACTGACAACCTCGTTGTTAAGAGCGAAGAAGTGTCGCCATTTTGTGTGTACGTAATTTCCATAAGAAATTGTATTGCATTTTAATTTCTGAAAATTTATCTTCGCTAGAGCATAAAATAATTGAACTGATACAATTTCTGGCGTCACAAACAATTGTGTGTTAATTCTGTTACAGCATCTGAAACTTTCGAAATAATTACGTCATGCATTTTCTACTCCAGACGTTTCTACACGATAAAATAAACAGTAAAACCACTTTCGTGGCCACAACAAAATGCTGGATTAAATATGAGCGACTGCAAAAGTAACTTTGCAGCTAATAAAATTGTGCTCAAAATATACAGCAATGGTTACAAAAATTGTGTTTTGTTGTGTTAATCCACGTGAAATATTTGTGGCGAAAATATCTGTGGTATTTTTAAACACGAGTTCTATGTTATAAAGATTATTATCTATTCTAAAATAAACTTATATTGTTTTCTAACAAAACATTTTTAAGGGAAACTGTGACACAAAACATAAGTTTTCCGTATTTTCTTTTCTGCAACGCAAGATTTCTTTACCACAAGCGAGATAACCTTTTTCGGGAAAGTGAATGACTCTGCAGTGGGTAATAATTAAACAAAATTTTTTTGTGGCATCGAAGGTACTTTTATTGGGTACTGCAGACATTCCATGAAAGCTTACTTGTAATAAACTACAGGACCTTACTCTGTGGTTTAACATAGTCGTAATTTTAACAATGAAACTATTCATATGTGTGTATAAATTTGTGTTGACAGCAGTATTTCCCATTGAAGCGTTGACCAAACTCTCTTCACTCACTCATGTCTCTGTGGCGTGAAAATTATAAACGTTTGATCGATATAAGCTCGAGTTAATTAGTAGAAGCCTTTGTAGTACATGTCAGTCTCGAATAATCGCCGACTGTTTGTCCTCGCTACTTAGAAGTCAGGGCCAGCAGGTGTTCCTCTGGCATCTATACGAGCTTGTTTTCCCGCCTGTACGGGATGGGAAGCGATGCCGGGACCCCCGCTGTTTCCTGGCAGAGTCCTGCCAATCTGGCGCGGAAACCGTAGAAGCCAGTCAGTGTTTCGGGACATCTGACACGTCCCGGAATGTTGCACGTCGACACCAAGGACTTCACCTTCACAGGAGCTCTGGCGCTCACATAAGGGGACGTATAAATCACGCGCGACGTGTTATGAGGAGCACACTGCCTCCTTGTCCAATTAGCGTGGGCCTGTTGAGAGCAGCATGTAAACAGGCAGGAGAAAGCCCTGGTGTAGTGCGCGATGTTCGAAGGCCGTGCCCCCATTGTTCGTACTGCCGCAGGGGGTTGGCGGGGGGCAAGGCGATGATGCCCTCTTGAACTGCTAAACACGAAGAAGGTCTGGCGCCCGCGGTAACGTGCAGTTGCACGCCGCATGCTCTTAAGGCGATTAGTAAACACTATGTATTATATTTGGATGGTGTTATGCACCAATAGACTATGCGCCATTTTTAAATTATCAGTTAAACTTGCTGTAAATTTCTCGGATTTTAAACTGTATATTTGTCCAATAAATATAACATTCACTACTGCAGGAGTTAGGAATACAATACTTTTCATAAGACCGTTTAAAAGCAGAAAACATAATTCGTACCAACCTACGAATTGGCGCATAATCAATCGATGCATAACACAGTCCATTTTTAAGGAAGTGAATCAGTGCATTTTAAATTTATCAGCATATTTTTAGTTACACACTGTATACCCAACTAAACAAGTTTAGATTAGCTCCCTAGAATATATATTTATTCCTACAAAAGGGAAATTATTAAAATGTATGCTGACCTTTCTTGAGTAATTAAGTAGCTGGATACGAGTAATGTCTTGAGGTACATGGAATAACATTCTAAATAATTTTCCCTTGGAGACTGTAAAAACAAAAACATATTTTGACAAATTACGTTTTTTTGTTACACAAATTTGTTTCACTATAGGCTATTACCGGTACCTAAGTCAAATCAGTATCATGAGCAAGCACCTCAAATCATTACGAAGATCAAATATATTTTTGTCACCCTTTAACATCTATATGTCTGCGGTGATATGATGTGAGAATGGACAGGGCCGCGTGGAAAACGGGAAATCCTGGAGAAAACCCGCAGACCAGCGATATCACCGGCACGATTCCCGCATGTGAAAATCCGTGACCGACGCAGCCGGGAATTAAATTCGGATCGCCTTGGTGGGAGGCGAGTGCTCTAGCCACTGCGTCAACAGCGGTTCCTCAAATAATTTTGCGAAGATTTTTTTTTTCGTACTCATAAATGTCTTATGAATGCTGCTGCAGCTACCAATTTTGTTGTTGCACACGTAACTTCAAGTATGCAAGCACAGTAGGTACTCTACCACGCAGCTAACACATTGAGCATAACAGTTCTGTGTCTATGCACCAATGCTTCTTAATATACAATTAAAATACTTAAAACTTGGGACATGTACTTATGAACTACAAGCACTTAGTTAAGTACACTAATATAGTATTATATTAGTATGTACTATTAATTGTTATTTTCGGAAGGTAAATAAATTCAGATCACTTTTTATTTGGCACGAATCCAAATTGTACTCTACCAGGGGTTATCTCGTGATTTTTCGTAACTATCTAGAACTAGCTGGCCGGCTGCAGCTTTGCCTGCGTGAAATTATGTAATGTAAACAGTAACTCTGGATAAAGCACGTGATGAAGGCATTCAACAGCTAGCGTACTCAATAACATTCAACTATAAATTGTCTTAGTTCAGTGTAAACAGCGTGCGAAGTATGCTCGTATGATGTCATAGTAATTCCCATCGCAAAGTCCTGCACGGGATACGAACCCGTAACCTAACCCGTCCCACACCACAAATTTTATACAATACCTGAGTGAATGCTTAAAGGCAGGCCGTGATAATTCTTTCGTATGTACAGACTACTGTCCGAAGAGGTTTTATTTATAAATAGGTTGGCAAAAAGAAACAACTGTTGAATTATTTCTCCGTGTTCATGCCCTTTTTCCGGTAGAATAAAACATTTTACTGCTTTTCATATCCTTAATTTTCGAATTACATAAACTCCTGAATTTAATTTGTATATATTTACATAAACTTCGTTCTTATCAAAAAATCATCTCGATATCTCAACGGGTATAAGCGGTACAGATGATTATTTAAAAGGACATTATATTTTTTTAGAGCTTTCATGGACGAATTTCGGAAAATTCTGAAATTAATATTTTTTATGTTTACGTAAATTTATTTTAAAGCAAAAACCCATTTCAATATTTCCACTTGTTTAGGAGATAAGTGGGATTAAGTTAAAACATGTTTTATTATTTTAAGAGATTTCAAGGACGAATTTAGAAAAATTCTAAAAATAGTTTTTAGATATTTACTTAAGCATCATTTTAACGAAAAAAACCAACTCACTATCTGAAATGGTTTACGAGAAATCACGAATTAATGAAAAACACATTTTACGGCTTTTCACCCCCTTAATTTTCAAAATTCGTAAAATTAAAAAATTCGCCAATATGCTTTTCTTTAAGCAATATTATGAAGTTAAAAAATATATGATAGCTTTCCCGGTTAATGGGATAGCAGGGATTCTTGAAAACACATTTCACTCCTTTTCACCCCCTTAATTATCGAATTTCGAAAAATCTATTCTTAGTGGGTGCCTACGGGCCAAGGTGAAGCTTCCCTCAAAATTTCATGGTTCTAGATCCAGCAGTTTGGGCTGTACGTTGATGAGTGAGTGAGGAAGTGTGTCAGGACACTTCATTTTACATATTAAGACTAGCAGTCCCCCGCGACTTTGCTCGCGAGTATTATTCGTAGCTGATAATATTTACTATAATTGAATAACCTCTTTGTACACAAGATCGGTACTTCAGTCATCAAGTGTTAGAATGTCCAAGCGGCTAGTTGAACTAGCTCTGCAGCAGGCTAAGTAGTTATAGCTATCCTCGCGAAAAGTAGTTTTAAGTTTGTCCCTATAACTAACAGCGACTTCACCTGGGACTTATCTATATTCACATCAATGTTGACGTTGTGAGGTAATTACAGACTCTTTATTGTATGAGGGTAATCGAATAAGAAACGTCTGGTTTGTCCTGTTCGCAACCATTGGTGACGGTACCCTCTGTTACATATTTTCGAATTATTCACTTGAAGTTTAATGCCATCAGAAAGATTTTGTGGAAAAAGGTTTCGCGGAAACGTTTCTGGTGCCCCAACCTTGAGATTAGTGAGATTCTATATGTGAGCTGATGTTGTCAAGGAACCTAAGCGGAAAGTGAATTGTATAATCCATTTTTCCCTTTTAAACGACTACACGTAAGTTACAATAATTCGATCTGCCTTGTAGTTTTAGTGTGTCAGAATTGAACTTTCGCACGCAGATTTTAACTGAATTCGAATCCAGAACCTCCCGGAATGTAGACCTGAGCAACAAACAACTGCGTCACGTAACATCGAAATAATTCATTAAAATAAATTTCAATCAAAAAATTTAAATATTCGTGTCTTGGGCTCATGGAGGTTGTACAACACCACGTCTCGATATGGTATTGTACAGCACGGTCGTAGAAGTACAGGTCTGGACGCTTCCCTATCTAACAATGTATTTTGCTTGACCCCCTTGTTGTTTGGCTGTAGTTCGCCAAGTTACCGAGAATGTATGCGTGATTGGAGCTGTAATCCGGGCGGTCGGGCTTAAACTCCGCCCACTTTTTTTCATTGTTTACATTATAAAGTAAATAAAGATTGCAGAAGCCATCGTTTAGGATTGTGAGGGAAGGGAGCATTTCATAAATTTATAAAAAAAACACGTTTTGATGAAAAGTGAAAAGTAAGTGGGCGGAGTTTTGAGTCCGACCGCCTTGACAGTAGCGCCAAACACGCACACATCCTCGGTGACTTGGCGAACTACAGCCAAACAACAAGGCGGTCAAGTTTCCAGGCGAGTGTCCAGACCTGTTCTTCTACGACCGTGCTGTAGAGTGAAACTCCTGTATAAGTTATTTCTCGCTGCTCGTAATTGCTTTTCGGATCGTCTGCCTTGAAAGTTAACAAACTTAGTTTTATTCATAACATTCAAGTTATCTCACAAATCTTACATATAATTTTTTTAATACTTACGTAAGTATCACTCTGACGCGAACAATGCCTCAATACCTGTACTGGTTAAATAAATGTAATGTGTTTATGGAAAACTAATTATGCGCTTTTTCACTCTTTTGGGTGTAGGATTTCGAAATATTTTTAATTTCACATCTTAGACATTTGTATAAGTTTTCCTTTGAAGTGCAAATCATGACGGTATCCCTTTAAGTCGAATCAATATCGATCATATATTAAATAACACGAACGACACCTGCACAGTACTGAAATTTTGAATTTCGAAAAATTTAAACACAATTTTGCGATTATTTTTGTAATCATCTTCCTAAAACAAACTTAACTGTATACCTCGTTGGTTTCGATAGATATCGAGGATTTATCTAAAACACATTAAAGGTATTTCGCCTCCTACGAGTGTGAATATAAAAAAAACCTTGAATCACGTTTCAGAATACTTAACTGGTGTATTTTGGACGTGAAGAACACGAAAATAGCCCGTTGGGCTCAAGATATATCGACGATTAATAAAAACACATTTCATAGTTTTTCACCCCTTTTAACGTCCTTAGGTGGGGAATTTCGAAAATTCGTGAAACTGATTAATAGATATTTGAGTAAGCAACAATGTTAAACAATATTCACGTCGCTATATAAAAATCAATGGAATCGATATGTATCGATTGTGAATCGAAATTACATTGTACCCTTTTTTTAACCTCTTTGGTACCGAATTCGAAAATATATTTAATGGTATATGGGATATTTTCAAAAGCATCAATCTAAAGCAAAGAGCACTTCAATATCTTGGTTCGATAGATATAGAGGAATAAACGAAAATTCATTTCACGTATTTCACTCCCTTAATTAAAGAATTTCGAAACGTCTTCGAGTTCTGTCATATATATTTGTATACGTAACAAATTGAAGTAAAAATCACGATAGTCAACTATGTTTCAGTAATATAGACGATTCATAAATAACACATTTTGCCCGTTTTTACTGCTTGGGGTCGAATTTTAAAAAATCCTAAAACTAATTTTTGGATATTTACGTAGTAACATTTTGCAGTGAATACCAACTCTCTGTCCCGAAGCGTTCGAAAGATATCGATAGTTAATCGGAAACACATTTAAGATCTTTTCACCCCCTTAAACATTGAATTTCAAAAAATTCTTAAATGGTTAAAATCCATTTTTATGAGTGTCCTGTTAAAGTAAAGATCACAATCATTGGCATTCGGGTTCGAGCTCTATCGACGTTTCATTGGAAACACATTTCACTCCTTTTCATCCCCTTAATTATAGAATTTTGAAAATTACATTCTTAATGGGTGCCTACGGTCCAAGGGGAAGCTTCCCTCAAAATTTCATAGTTCTAGGTCCAGCGGTTTGGGCTGTGCGTTGAAGAGTGAGTGAGTGAGTGAGTGTGTCAGGACACTTCATTTTATGTATTAAGATCACAGGAGATCAACATTTACACAGGCATAATCAAGGTGAATTTCATAGCCTTGTTACAAAAACTTGAAAAAGATTACCTACAACTCTTAAATCCACACAAATATAACGGAAATGTAGTTAAATGAAATGTTGGCAATTATTTTATGTTATTAAATATGCTTGTTTAAGATTTTGGCAACAATCAACTTCAGCAGTTTTATAATACGTCGCTTCGTTTTTAGTTGTTCTCAAGATTTACGTACTACCACCTTTCATGCCTAGCCAAGAACACACACGATCAGCATACCATATTCAGAAATGCAATCCACTGAAACCACACGGCAAACGGCATGCTTATACTGTTAAGTAAACCGTAAAGCCAGCTTTAGAGCCATCTTAACGCACCTCTAATTCAGGGGCACAACCAGGACCTTTACTCGGGGAGTGTTAGGTTAGACAGGGCCTAGTATGATGTAAACATAAAAGTAATTAGGTCATTCTTACCACTTCTCGAAATCGTTTGGTAGGCTACATACCGAATTAAGTTGTTTAGAAGTATAAGAATCATAATTAAGGCACTGCTTAAAATTTCCTTATTTAATACAAAATAGTTGTTAATATATAACTAACATATATTCGCAAGTGTGTGTTGTGTGTGTATATATATGTGTGTGTATATATATATATATATATATATATATATATATATATATATATATATATATATATATACACACATATACACACACGCATATATATAGATGTGTGTTTGTGTGCATATGTGTATGTATACATATGCATAGACGATGTCCAGGCACACAGACACAATAGCAAAATAAACAGACTGACATAATCCTTGGCTAAATTAGAGACAAGTATGTAAGCGGTAAAATGTTACGACGACATTTTACGTGTACAATGTAGAAACACTGCACGAAGATAGTCCCCTCTTGCGCTACACGGATTGGTTTAATTTTATGTATGTTACGTCAAGTAAACTTAGACTCATGTTGGACAGCTCGGGATTTTAGCCTGCACCTGTAATATGCAGGTCAGAATAGTAGTAGTAAGATCAGTAAGAGTCAAATTTTGATAAATACTGAAATTACTCAGTGTACATTTGTATGAGTGTACCATTGAATTGAAAATCACAACGATAGTCCGGTCGGTTTCGTGCGGTATCGACGGTTCGTCGTAAATATACGTCACGTATTTTCACAGCCTTTGCGACCGAGTTTCAAAAAAATGCATTCTTAGCGGTTGTCTACACCGCGAGAGATACCGACACACATAACGTCATGATTTTAGGTCCAGCGAAATTGGTATGTTTCTTGATACGTCAGACAGTCAGTGAATCTTTTATGAATGGATATTTCACGTTAATCATTTTACAATGCTGTATATTGAACATGGTGTATTCAGATTGAAAATGATTTATTTACCAATTTTGCCGTCTAGGTATTTGTTATTTGCTCTGATATCTTCGAAGAGGCTATTGTCGAATGTTTAGCACTTAATTGTTGCTGTAAACAGTACTAAACATGAATGGTGGTTGGTGTGGTTAACCGGTTGAGACAGAAAAAATATTTCTATTGACATTAGTAAATTCTTCCACCACCACTTTGACTTACAGCTACACCGAATTCCGTACTGTAAAACAGGTGTGCGATGAGATTTTTTTTTTAATAAAGGCTACCTTTTTTCCCCACTTCAGTTGCCTTAATGTTCGGTAGTTAATTAAAATAATTCTTTCAGTTTTATCACAACAGAAAAATATTTATATAAAATACTTACAACCGAGGATGTTTCCGATGTTAACATTTTTTTAATTTTTAACTTTATTTGTAATTATTCCTGCCAGTAAAACTACTTTAAAGAAATGTTGTGTACTTTGACAGCATATTTACAACTATGGTCAAAATTTAAAGATTTAGTTAGCACATTGAAATTCACTATCTTCCGTCCTTGTATTTTAAATAAACTATTTAATGGCACATAAAATTAAAATGGCCAAAAAAGTCTGTCATTTTGCAATGTGTGTTCAAGTATTAGATTCGAGAGGAATAAGCTTTTAGACTTTTTTTCATTACGATGATCATTATGATAATGGAGCAGCTATAAAAGTAGCCAATCCTGGGTTAAACTGGATACAAAAATTTAAGTGACGAAATGTTACGGTGACATTTTATATGTACAACATGTATCACTTTAGTTAGTCCTCTCTTGCGCTTCGCAAATGGCTTATTTATCTTACTACGACTGTTCTGATCTGCATGGGTACAGGTTATAAACACCCGAACAGTCCAAATTTGAATCTAGGTTTACATAGAATAATACACGGACGTGTAGAGTAAGAGGGGGTTATCTCCGTATAGTGTCGCCACGTTATTAAAACAACATGTAGAATCATAATGCAAAAAAGACACTGAAACTTACATTTTCCCTGTCTTAAAAAAGCAGACGCCTGTTAGCTGAAAATGCCAAAACTTGTTTGTTCAAACAATGTACCATGACAAATGATTCAGTGTCCAATGAAACATTATTTTCATTATTCCAATATGTAGAAAAGTTTAGCAAACATTAGTTTTTGAAAAGGGGGCAAAAGTTTCTAGGATTTTGTTGCAGGATGCATAGTTTTCATAAAAAATGGTTACAAAAAACTATGACTACGAGTCTTCAACGAGTAAATGCCTAGCAGCAAGAACCACGAAACTTGGTTTGTTCAACAAATTTAACGTGAAAAATTATTCACTATTTTAGTTAATCCTTTAAATATAGAAGTATAGTAAACTTCAGGTATTTTTAAAATGGAACAAATTTTTCAAGGCTTTTCTCGTAGGACACATAGTTTTAAATTTATTTACAAAAAAAAACTAAAAACTAATACAATTTCTGTCTTCAATGAGCAGGTTCCTAGCAGCAGAAACGGTCAATTTTGAATGTTTGAAATATTGCTTCCTAAAAAATTTTGGAAAATCTAATAAAACCCTTTTTTTTTTTTTGTTTATCTAGTATGTAGAAATGTAAAGCAAATTCAGATTTTTCAGAAAGCGAAAATTTGCACGGATTTTGATCTAGGATGATACTTGCAACGAATAACTAAAACTATTGTCTTCTACAAACAGGTATTTAGCTCCAGAAACCGTAATAATTTTTTTTTTTTAATTTATGTATCCTGAATAAAATTTTAAAATCTAATGGTACCCATGTTTTGTTAATCCAGTTTTGCGTAAATGTACAGCAAATATAAGTTTTTAAAGGCTATAAAATTGTTCACGATTCTTTCCTTGGAACATATGTTCTATCATTTTGTACATAAAGTAGGTTCCTTTCTGCAGAAGCAGACATAATGTGTTTGTTTTAACTTTGTTTTGTTAAAAAAAGTTTAAAATTACAACGAAACGCTATTTTTGTTTTTCTTTTATGTAGAAAAGTAAAGCAAACATAAGGTTTCTCGAAATGGGCACAATTTTAAGGCTTCCTCTTTACAACGAGCAAGTGTCTTAGTGCAGAAACAGCCAAATTTGTTTGTTCAAACTTACGTATCCTTAAAGTTTAAAATGTCAGTGGATTTTTTTCCTTCGTTCATTCAATATATAGAAAAGTAGCGCACATATTAGCTCATTAAAAAAGTTAAGGTTTTCAATAATTTTTCTCTAGGATACGTAATTCTCGAAATACTTGAATACATTCACCATTTAGTCAATTTATGTTTACAACTAGCAAGTGAAAACTCCAGAAACAGTCAAAATTTGTTTGATAAAAGTAATGTGTTTTGATGAAAATGTTAATGTCCAATGGTACACTATTTTCGCTAAAGAAAAGTTTTTGAAATTAGAGCAAACATTTGTTTTCTAAATAGGTAAAAAATTGAAAGTTTTATTTTTTTTGTCGGGTGTATAGGTTTCAAAATATTTGCAAAGAACTACAGCTTACGTTAGTTATGTCTACAACAAGCTTCACCTGTAATTACTACCATAGTTGACAAAATAATAACACCCGTTTGTCACTGTAAAGTTAAGACAATATTGAGTTGGAAATAAAACAGCGCGGTAAAATTGTTACAAACCTTAATAATAGTGATACAGTGCAGTCATAATAATGCGAATCTGACTAAGCTAAAAATTTCAAAATAGGCGGTTCACTTGAAAGTGAGCACTCCCTAACACTTGTAATGATCGAAAAAATGTATTTATTGGGACTATAGAAGTAAATTTTCGAGAGTTGTGAAATGTTTACAGTAGTTATAAGTAACATGGAAGTTTTCGTATTTAAAATAGTGAAGATAGGGGCATAATGATGCACAGAAAATTGTAGGCAGTGCTCAGTTTATCTTGAACGGCTTGTACCAATCCATTGCAATACCACAACAAAGGATGTGCAGAAACAACAGAAAAATAAGCACACTACGCGAATTTGGGATAAATTGAAGACGAAAATGTTTGCGGCAAAATGTTGTACAATGACGTATTACATGCATGATGTGGTAACTTAGCACTGTAGTTAGTCCCGTCTTGGGATCCACAGTTATTTTACTACTACTGTTCTGACCTGCATATGTTGGGTGCTGGTTAAAATCCCCGAGTAGTCCAAACATGATTCTACGTTACTTGACGTAACATACACAAAATAATTTATGGACGTGGAGCGCAAGAAGGAACTAAACCTTTCCGTACAGTGTTGTCACAGTGTGCACGCTATAGTCGTTCAACATTTTGCCACTTACATTTTTGTCTCTAATTAAGCCCAGATTTTTCGTGGCGTGTTTATTATGTGCTTGTGTCTGGACAGCCTATACACACACATATATATGTACAAATATGTATGGTATTTAAGCTTAACATTGCAGCCGGTCAGCCTGGATATGATATAAACCCATCTTAATCCATGGACAGAACAAAGTTTTTATGGTGCAAGTTTAATTACTCAGTACCTCCGTATAACACAAACACAATATATATGTATGGGTGTGTATGTAGAGAGAGATAGATAGAGAGAGAGAGAGAGAGAGAGGCATTTAATGAGAGTAAGTAAAAACGTGTTACTGATTTTATCCAGGTATTTGGATTTTTGGGCACGTCCTGTAAGATTCTGATTCTGCAGTACGTACAAGAAATGGAACTAGGGCCAAGGACATGCCATTATAATTCAATAAAAAGCGTATTACGTAGATTCTCGAAAATGTAATGTAGCAAGACATTTAAGTCTATATGGTCTTCACTCACTGATGACAAATTCTCGACTACTCAGTGTATTCTACCAATGTTGTTGATGCTTTTCAACGGGCCGCCAATACTAATTGTCATCGGGCTATAAGACTTCAGACGACCGTGCTCTAACTACACTTCCACACATCAGTAACATATTTTCCAGCACGAGGCTGTTTCAACATCTCAAACTGGAATCACAATAGCGCGACAGACGCGAACGCGAATAAAAATTTGTCAGAAAGATTGCATCGAGGCTTCTGCACTGACGCGGACGCAGAAGCTCGACGCGGATTAGTTGACAATTTGTTTAGTTTGCATCGCGCACTTCGCGTCGCGTCTGTCGCGGTTATTGTGATTCCAGCATCAGCTTAGGCACACCCTTAGAACACGATTTTAAATTCAAACTCACTCTCTCTCTCTCTCTCTCTCTCTCTCTCTCTCTCTTTCTCTCCTGGTTGAGCGGAATCGAGTCAGGGAAAGTTCAAGGACGAATGCCTGCGCATCAGGTCATGAATAATTGCACCAACGTGCCCACATGTGCGAGTTAGTTTCCATCGTTGAACCGGTATAAACACAGAGGTCGAATAGAAATAGAAGGTTCTGTGCTACAAAGTATGACAAGAGACTCGACTATCCTTTCAGCAGTGACGTAACTTCACTGAAACTATGAGTACACAGTATTTAAGTTAACCACGAGACCACGTTTCTCGTCACATAGTCTTGTCGCGATTTTCGATTCGTAACAATCTTTGTAAACTACAATTACGTATTTAATACGCGAATTTTTTTTTCTTTTTCGAGTGGTTTCGTCTAGGTTGACTGTTTTCTTTCTGGTACACCGCGAGTTCAGTTTTGCGCAACTACACTTTAATAGTAAATACTAATTATTTACATTGGAATATATTTAAATATATAAATGTACACTAAAAAAATACTTATTAGTCACCACAAAATATTTTGTCATAATGGACTTTACCAAATTGGCTTGTAGTGACCACAAAAATTTTTTGCTGCCCCTAATATAGTTTTGTAGTGACTACAAACTAATTTTGTAACCACTACAAAATTATTTCGTGAGGTCCATATTGACAAAACATTTTGTAGCCACCACAAAACTGCTTTTTCTGTGTATATTTCCCTAACGAAGAAAATAAACTTATTTTGCTGTAATTACAGGCTTTTAAAACTGAAATAAGTGTTCGTACAGTTGTAATTACTTGTATAAATTTAGTACAGTATTGAAAACTTTTTCCTCTCGCCATCTACTGATTGACAATTTTCTTAAGATATTCCCCGAAACTACATGTGGGTGTGTCATTTTGAAAAGAAATTTGAAGCAAATAGATGTGCATCTGAATAATGTTATCAAACTTTTTTAATACTAGCCAAGCTTCACAGTTTAATCAAGTTTGTGTATGGAGGTGTGTACGATTTGATTATATATACACACACATACACGTGACAAAGTCATGAAATCCACCAATGATAGATTGCTGGTGCACGTAAAACGAAGTGTGAATTACTGCCATCTCTCTTTATAAAAATAAAGGCGTAACTTGACAGTTTTATTTTAACAAGCAGTCGTCCGCGGCTTTGCTCACGAATGTTATTCATAACTGATAATATTTACTTTAATTGAAAAACCTCTTTGTACACCAGATTGGTACTTCAGTCATCAAATGTTAGAATGTCCAAGCTGCTAGTTGAGCAAACTCTGCAGCAGGATAAGTAGCCATACATGTCTACGAGGAAAGCAGTCTTAAGTTTGTCCCTGCCACTATCAGCAACTTCACCTGGGCCTTATTTATAACACTGCAAAGTTTACGTTGCAAGGTACTTGAAGACTCTTAAATGTAAGATGTTAACCGAATGAAAAACGTCTGATTTACCCTGTGCACAACCATTGGTGACGGTGCGCTCAATTACATATTTCCTAAATATTCACTTGAAGTTATAGCCATTAGAAAGTTTTGGTAGGAAAAGGTTTCGCAGAAACGTGTTTGGTGCCCCAACCTTGAGATTAGTGAGATGATATATGTGAGCTAACGTTGTCAAGGAACCTTAGAGAAAAGTGAACTGCATAATCAATTTTACCCCTATAAAGAACTACTTACAGATTTCACTAATGCAAACTGCCTTGCAGTTTTTGTGTGACAGAATTGAATGTTTGCACGCAGCTTTTAACAGAATCCGATCCCAGTACCTGCCGGAATGTAGACAGGAGCTACAAATAACTGCATCACGTAACGTCGAAATAATTCATGAAAACTTTACTTAAAAAAATTAAAATATTCTTGTGCACGGCTCATAGAGGTTGTGCAACACCACGTCTCGATAGAGTACTGTAGAGTGAAACTCCTGAGTAATTTATTTCTCGCCGGTCGTACTTGCTTTTCGGATCGTCTGCCTTGAAAGTATACAAACTTAGTCTTATTCTTAATAATCAAGTTATCTTGTAAAGTAAATAAACTGACAAATATTTTTTGTGATACTAATGTAAGCATCACTCTGACGCGAACAACACCTCAATATCTCCATTGGTTAGATAGATGTAATTGGCTGAAAGAAAACAAAATCTGTGCTTTTTCACCCTTTTGGGTGTTGAATTTCGAAATAGTTTAATTTCACATCCTAGACATTTGTATAGTTATCCAATTGAAGTGTATATATTGACGGTAGCCCGTTCAGTCAAATCAAAATCGATTATTCATTAATAATCACATATCGTCGGCTTAATGATACACATAGGTAACTAAGTAGCTGGAGATATCCAACTATAACACCGAAAATTGCTTTTGTCATACTAATAGTTATTTTTTGAAATGCAAACTTGTGTTGCATCGATACTCCTAATTAACACATTTATAAATGTATACATATCAAACGGAACAAGCATAAGGGTAGTGTAGACATCTGCAGATAACTTAATATTGTAAAATCTAAGCTACCCAGTTCTTGCATTAAGCTGACGATATGACCCCTGCGCAGTACCGAGAGTTCTAATTTGGAAAAATCTTAAAACCGTGTTGCGATCATTCCTGCAATCATCATCCTGAAGCAAAAATAAACCGAATATCTCGATGGGTTCGATATATATATATATATATATATATATATATATATATATATATATATATATATATATATATATATATATAATCTAAAACACACTCCATGTCTTTTCACATCCTAAGACAACGAATTTCGAAAAACCCTTTAATCACATTTTAGACTACTTAATTGATGTCTTTTGGAAGAGAGAAACTTGACAATTACCCACTGGGTTCAACATTAATCGACGGTAACACATTTTATCTCTTTTCACCCCCTTTCACCTCCTTAGGTGGGGAATTTGCTTTTCTGGTATTTGAGTTAACATCAATCTTAAACAAAAATCACGTCGATATATAAATATCGATTGGGTAGGTATACCTACATAGATTGTGAATCGAAATCACATTTTACCTTTTTTTAACCTGTTTAGAACAGACCTTAATTGAAGAATTCCGAAACGTCTTGGAGTCATTTGCATAAGTAACCAATTGAAGTAAAAATCACGGTGATAGCTAATTGTGTTCCAGTGATTTATATGATTCGTAAATACATGTTTTCCACCTTTTTATTGCTTGGGGGCGAATTTACAATAATCCTAAAATGACTGGGTATTTACGTAAGCCATATTTGAAGTGAAAATCAACTCTCTATCCCGAAAGATTCAATAGATATCGATAATTATTCGAAAACACATTTAAGGTTTTTTCACCCCATTAATGGATGAATTTTAAAATACCTTCAAATTGGCTAACATGCATTCTTTATGATTCACCCGTTGAGGGAAATATAATGACGATAGGCCGTCGTCGGGTTCGAGCTATGTAGACGAATCTTGAAAGACATTTCACCCCTTTTCACCCCCTTAACGGGACGAATTTAGAAAAATCTCTCTTAGTGCTCGCCTGCGACCTAAAGGGAACCCACACAAAAATTTTCACGTTTCTAGGTCCAGCGGTTTGGGCTGCTGTTTGATATGTCAGTCAGTCAGTCTGGTTTATCTTTCATGCTTAGAGATAACGTACCTCTACAACTAATAGGGACATTTTAAAGCAACTTTGACGGCAAAATACGATTTTTTAAAGGTTCTTAATGTAAAAATGATGACAGACGAAGAAGATATACCTTAATTTTAAACTTTCCTCGCATTATCTGTTCACTGTTCCTAATATTCTATGCTTTAGGAAACTTAAACAGTTTGCTACTACAGAATTAACAATCTTGACTTTAAGGATTGAGATTTTTAAGTAAATTTTGTAATTAGTTAGCTTAGGTATACGAAAATAAATTTTAAATGTATATATATTTATCAATGTTTAAAACATTTAGGAATAAACTGTCATATCAAATATTTACTTAAACGATAGTCGGCAGCAAAATATATTTTATTGATTCGGAAAGAATACCGTTCAGCCGAAAATATAAATTCTTATGACTGAAAGAGAGATTTCCATATTGGTGAAATTAATCTAAATGCTTGAATAAAACAAAGAAAAATTAGTAACATTTTTGAACCATGGGTAAAGTACTGTACGTATTTCTAAAAATTTTAATTAAAACCTTCATTTATTCTTGTCAATCTGTATTGTAATTGAATGACTTACTACATTTTATATTACTTATATATTTTTTTTACTGAAAATGTGTAACAATTAAAATTTAGTTATAATGACGTACTAGATATTAAAATATGACACATAATCTTTAATAATGCACCAAATGTTTTTATTCGAACTGGCGGGACTACAACAAAAACTCATGTCAATCAAATGCTTCATTGTTTAACGGTCTAAATATAAACTTTTCTTGTAATATATCTCGTGAAACCACAAAAATTACATATAAAATCAGCATTTATTCATGCTTGGCTGTTTTAAAAGGTGGCAAATCTAAAGCTATAAACTGCTCTTAAATTAAGGCTAGGACAATAAATTTTCTATACGTAAAATTTGGTGGCAACCGCTCTAGAAACTCAAAATCTCGAAAAATATAAATGTATTTACGTAATTTTATGTGGATATACTACAGTAAAACATACTAAATTAATGGCTTAAACTATAAACAGCGATACATTACATTAGGTTATCTTCAGTACAGTCGATAAACAATTTTGTATTTGTTATGCTACCATTCGAAATGGCCAAACGGCAACAATATACCCTACTTGTGTCACATCTTGTAAAATCGCCTAGGTAACGTTAGCATGAATTTGTTAACTGTCGCTAATGATAACGACTGGTAGTGTAAATAGATTTTTCTTTTATAAATTTTAAAGTAAAAGTGGGATGCTAAATGTACAATTGTGACCCCTTTTAAGGGTGCTCTGCAAGACATTTTTTGTGAAGGGTTTTTGGTTATTTCGATACATTTGTATTACGACTTTTGTTACACGAAATATAATTATTTTCAGACACGTAGTTTTATTACTACAGGTTGTTAAAGAGTGGAATTCTTCTGTTTGAAGAACTACAAAACTTTCAAACAAATTGACTTGAGTCGTTGAATTTTGGCATAGTACGCAAGCTGATACTGAGGAATAGAATGAAGTATTAAATAATGCGAAAAAAATATTTTTTCAAAATGTTTTACGACAAAGAAAATCATACTTTTTTGTTGCCTCGTAAAAATAACAATTTATGTCACAAGATAACGCAATTTATGTCTTTCTATGCACGGTAGTATTATTATTCAAGCGCAGCTTCAAAATTAACTTTCTACCAGCATACATTACGTTCGTATTCGTAATCTTTAATTTTATATTTACAGATCAATAAGATAGTTAACATACGTCCTGTAAAATATTATTATATGTTTATATACAAAGAAATAATTTTATTCGTAGGTACATTAACACACAAAATTAGTTATTAGGAATATTAACGGGCTTAAGTTTCCAAAACATGGCATATGTTTTTAGGTTATGTAATAACATTTTTAAACTCTACCCTCCATTTTTAATAAGCAGCGTTGTTTCCACTAAGCAGTATTAAGAATCGTATGCAGCAGCCCTAGATGCCGTGTATGATGTATGGAAACAGGCAGGCGATAAGGTCTAGGCAGGCTGGCGAGTCAACAACCGCATCGCCTTTATGTGCGGGGTGCGAAAATGGCGTGCAGTGTTCCGATGGTTGGATTTTTCCTACGGAACTTACAGTGGAGACCCTACTATTTTATTTAAGAAAAGTGCGTGGCAAGGTTCAGCACAAGCATCTCTATTTTTTTTTTTTTTCGATTCCGTTTGGTATTTTTTTATGTGCTAGCAGCCATTTCAAGGTGCCCTGAAACCATGTTTCTAAGCATGATATCTATAAAACAAAAATAAGCGAACATAGTATTAAATGTGTCTTCTTATATTATATATATATTAATCAAACTAATATTTAGTAGTCTTTAAAAAAAATAACTTTTACTTAACTACTGCAACGAATTTCACGCACTAGCTATATAGGGCTCTTAATTATACCGGGGTAAAAATAAGAAGTTAAAAAAAATCCCTACCAGTGTCAGTGGAAATTTGCCGTTAAGAAATGCCTAATGGAGATATTTGTTAATTGGTGGCTAGGCACTTCAGCGTGGTCACAGTTACTTCACCAATAACGGCCTGTTTTCAAGAAGAGCGATGATGAACGCGAAGTGTTCAAGTACTCGTCTCAATTACGAGCACCGCGCCTTCAGAGTTCCTCTCTGCCTTGTGTGCACGCAAATGTCACGCGAGTAGTTTTCCAACGCCCACTCTAGCGCGCTCTACTCCGGTACACTTATCGAGTGCGCGCTCAAGACCGTTGACATTTGCCGAACGACTGTTATTGTCGCCTGTCGATGGCTGCAAGATCTCAAGTCTGCGTGGCCTAGACACATATGTGACTTGACTGAATGAGCCACGGACAGGAGTTAGCACTAACGCCCAGGCATGAAGTGGGTCACCTATACGTACGGTATAAACAATATGAGTCGTAGAAACCTTTCCTTTATTGGAGATGTAGTTATTTTCCATAACTTTGTTTGCTTGGTTTTAAATTTAAGGCATCTTTTAACCATCTAATACGTCAGTCTAAGCTCTCAAAATTATCTTAGGTAATACTTAAAAATATGTATTTCTATTGTCTAAGAAGAAAGGTAGAGACAGAGAGAGTGAGAGAAAGAGAAAGAGAAAGCAGGGGTAAAACGTGTTACCCAAAAAAATTAGAGAAAAAAATTTTTTTTTTCCAAATGAATATAAATCAGACATTAATAACCCTTAAAATGATTTTCACCACTTAGGATTTTCAACTTTTTTTTCTGCAAAATTTAAAAAAAAATATTACTTTCAATACACTTACTTATATGAAATATAAAAAAGCATGAAAAACATATTTTTAAAAAATGAAATTGCGTTTTATTTTTATTATATTTTTTTCGAAAAATTGAATACTTAAAAATATTATGAAAATTCAAATTCTTGCAAATTACGTAGGATATTTGGACAACTTAGAATCAACTTTTGCACGACACAAAAGGAGATTGAATAGAAAACCACGCGAACAAAATCGCTCGCAATAGCTCGTAATCTTATAACTCTTATCGAACGGTAGGCGTATAGAAGTCAATTGGTTGGTTCAGTGGGCTAGATAATTTTAATAATCCGTTGTTTTGTTAACTGATGAAAGTGAAACGGGTTAATTTAAATTTTATTTGTGGTAAGCCATAATGAATTTACATGTATGTTGAAAAATAGCTGGTATAAGCTTATTAATATTAGGTAGTAGTTGATATCGGTGGTCGGTGTGTTGGGTGGTATAATGCCAAGCCAATATACGTAAGTAATCACTGTCTCTTATGTTTTTTACTGTAGTATGGCCTGATCAAGGGTTTAATATGGATTGAAGAAATTTCGAGTGCGCTGAGGTTATTTTACGTGTCAGTGTTTGTGATACGAATCTATGGCTTTTCAGTGTAGCTTATGTACTCTTATGTTACGGCAAATTCAATGGATGTTTGGTGTTGAGTATTGAGTTTATTGTTGGTTATAGTGGATAGCATAGTCGTTGTATTAAGCCTTAGTTTGTGATGTCAAGTGATGGCTGTGAGGGATGAAAAGAATGAAGGGTGAAGCGGATTAGTAACAGGAAACAAAAAGATGCTATTAAAAGCTTAGCATTGCGCAAAGTAACGTCGTAATTAATTTTTTGTTGACAATGGCTTGGTTAAAGCAAGCAGGTGGAGTTTGAGGTGCAAAATTCACGGTGATTATTCGTTAATGGTAAAGTACGTTGTAAACAAATGTACGGAGAGAAGCATTCTTAGGCATTTATTTTAGTACGGCACATTATGAGGTGAGGTGAGGGGTTTTATGGCCCTTTAATAGCAAGGTCATAACAACCGATGAGGGTCAGGTGTTGCGTATTATGAACAAGTATACTTTCAAAACAACTGAAATTAAGAAAGTGATACATTTAATGTAGTTTAGTTCACCTTGTTGAATTTTAATGAAATATATATTTGGTTTAGTCATATTCAAATTGGTTTTAAAAATATTAATTTTTATTAAAATTATTTTTAAGGTAAGCTTTTTCCTTTTTTTTAGAGTACTATGTATGATTGTAGTAAAAAAGTATGTTAGGTTGATAATTATTTGTAAATATAACGATTTTAATAATTTAAATTTTAACAATAAAACAAAAATGAGTCATAGATAATTGTATGGCTAGGAAATTTTAAATTTTAGATAATAAACTGTACGAGAAGTAATACATGTGTTTGGTCTTTACCGTGTCGAAGAATTCATGACAATATAGAGGGCATGATTACATATGCTTTCTAGCTTCTTATGATAATTAAAAGAAATAAGGTAGCACAGCTTTTCCAAAGATAAATTTTTCTAGTCCAGCACAGTTGACATCTACAGCAGGCAAAAACAAACCACTGGCAAATTATTTATTGCAACAGCCTTGAGTATACAAAAATCTCTTGACTGGGTAAGGGGAATATGATAAATTAATAAAAAATTTGTATTTCTAAGCTGGTAACCAAGCAACATTATTATTGCGTCCTTAACACTATAGCAGTGGTTCAAGGTAACGATAACGGATTGCTATCCAACATGGCGGTTGTGTCTTTATCCAAGATGGTGGCAGTCGATTCGGATCTTTAAACAACGGTAATAAAAATATCTAGGAGACGGCACCGTGTTACTTAATTGAAGCTTACTTTTTGTGAACTGCTAAATGGTGCTGAGGGTTTAATGATACGGAACACTTTTACTGATCTTTTCAGAACAATATAAAAAAGTACCCGAGATTAATAAACATTAAGTATATGAATACGCAGTTTGATGACTTATTTACTTGAGGCAAAGACTTTAGTTACAAAGTTATCGCATTGCGGCAGGTTAACGAACCAGGGGTCGCGATAGTGCCATAAAATAAAAAGGTGTCGTCACATATCTCCCATGAACTTCATGAAGCATAGCCACCCCTTGCTTAAAATTTACAGTCTGTTTTACAATCCACATGGCTATAGTACAATAATACATGTTTTGAAATGGTGGCAAGGATACTATAAGAATAAACTGCGTAATGGTTTATTTTATACTGTATGTTAATATAAAAAGCATGATTAAAATAAAATACAAATTACCTACCTAGTAAAATAAACGCTCTCAAATGGCATTTAATCCATGTTGACGCAAGCATAATGTACCGGTGTTATTTGAAAGAGCTTGTCATGGTAGTATACACAACAGTAGTATAATATGTGTAACACAAGGCCATATACGATTACTACATAACCTACGGCTGGAGAGACACGACTGTAGCATTTATCACTTCAATGAACAAGCAATGATATCCACTTCCCAAACACGGATTTTTTTGTACTAACCTGTAAACAATTTTATTTCTAATTCTCAGTAGTATTCTTAAATTAATCAAGAACTTTTGACATGGTTCCTACTAAGAAAGTTAGCTTTTATAAATTTTACGTATTAAAACATACTTTGGATAGGCCAAAACATAAAATAAATTTCAAAAAGCATGATTATGAAATCAATTGCCTCAGAAAAGTTACTACAAATTATGAAAATAATGAAAATTGTAGATAAAGAACGAAATATACTTCAGCAGAAAATTGTTAAATGATTATTTCATTAGTAATTATTCCTGTTTAATTAATAACAAAATTTGAGTTACTTCACAATGTTGCTCAGTGATGACATTTAACATAAATATATTTTTGATTTCTGTTATTTTACGATGCTGCATGTTGTATTTTCAATATATATATATATATATATATATATATATATATATATTTTTTTTTATTTCATAATTTTTTCTTTGTGTTATAACTTATTGAATATGCTACAGGTTTTTTTTTCAGCTCAGATTTATTATATGGTG
This sequence comes from Medauroidea extradentata, assembly GCA_003012365.1. Classification (NCBI taxonomy): domain Eukaryota; kingdom Metazoa; phylum Arthropoda; class Insecta; order Phasmatodea; family Phasmatidae; genus Medauroidea; species Medauroidea extradentata. The sequence continues at coordinate 28,150 of PNEQ01099288.1, read as the reverse complement.
AATGTTTTGTAGCTTAAATAAGCGATAACACGTTAATAAAATTATTTGCTAACAAAATATGCTATGTGCAAAATGTTTCAAAATACAAAAAACTTATTTTAAAAAAAAGAATTTTTGGAAATTTAAAACAACATACAATTTTCACAAATGTATTTCTAACCTACAACATTACATAGGAGAGATCATGCTAACACAAATCTAGTTCAATGTAGAGGACATTGCATTTGTCGCGCCAATGAAGCATTTGGCATGTCATATTACTTGGAAGAATTACCACTCACATGCAAACAAACTCTTCGTTACTACACTTCTAGCAGGAATGATGTAACTGTTAGTTCATCGCGTCGTAACTTCGGACAACGACCATCATGCTATTTGTTTTGCCGTGAAGATATTACATATTTGTTACTTCGAACAACCACTAAATTATTAATTGGTAACATCTTCACAAACCAATTCAGTTGCACTAATCAACAAATGAAAAAAAAAGTTTTATTTCTTAGAATACTCTGATAGAAATGGTAATGATGTGTAATTTATTCGTCGATATCTGTAAAATGTTGTTTAATCACAGGTCACGAATCCCTCATTTTATTATCTCTTTAAAACGTTTTACGAAATTTCATATATCCTTCTATAAGCATTTAATAGTCGGTATACAGGTCAAAAATGATTTCTTAACTCACAGTATTAACTACAAAAGCTACTACGTGTTCCCGCTTTCGGGCAGTGTCACATTGTGTATGAGAGATCGTGGGGTGAATGTTGGGTCGGCTGCTCGACTAGCGAGACTTGCCTGTCACCCTCCGACTCGGAGAATGGATGACGTGAGAGTGAAATGAGTGTGGAGCGGTGACGGAATGAGAGAAGCGGGGGAAACGCAGTTTCCCGAGAAAACTCATCGGACGAAGGCGCCACGTTTCCCACAAGAAGAAAATTTGGGGATCAAACTCCGATCGCCTTGGTGGGAAGCGAGAGGTCTGATCCCTCGACCACTGCGGCCCTCGACTTACATTATTGTTGGTTTATTAGAAGAAAATCTAAAATTCTCCAGGTTAATAATTATTAAGGATTAAATATATCTAGATTCACACATTTTTGCTGATTTGTAAGTATAAAAACGTTTATCTGAAGCGAAATATGTAGAACGCTGTATCGAAACTTTGTTCGAACCATGACATAATATTGAAATAAAATCTATTAAATAAAGGGGGTTAAAATCCACAAATAAATATTAAACTTTTTAAATTTTCCACTTTATGGGCACAAACACGACGACAAAATCGTATAAACCAGGCATGTCATCAATTTGCTAAGCATAACCAATTTTTCTGTAAATAAACGTGGAACTGTCAAATTAGAGAAATCTGTTAAAAATTTTTTCATATGACCATACAACTTCGAATGAACAAATGCGTTTGTGTGTGTGTGTATATATATATATATATATATATATATATATATATATATATATATATATATATATATATATATATATATATATATATATAGGATACATATATATGTATATATATATATTTATTTATTTCAAATACAATAAATGTGTCTACTTTATGTTATTTATTATCACAAAAAAACTTTAAAAAAATTGCATTTTTGCGTTCTAAGATTCTACTCTTCATTAGATGTAAGTGGAAGACTTGGTACGATATTAAAATGACGTAGTAAAATTGTTGACAAAATATATTTTTGTTTCCAATTTTTGTTATCAAGAACCAGAAAATTTACTACCGAGGCCCATTTTACGCAAGACCAAAGGAAACTCTTTTAATTGATTACAATGGGGGAAACTCTACTTCACAAACGCCTTGGAATTAATTTATCGTTGCTTGTACAGATTGCTTTTCTAATGAGATCTAATGTTAGAGATAAGAATACTCTTTCAGTCTGGTTAGTTTATCTGTAAGCCAATTAGTTGTGATTCACCCGCTTGCGTTGTCTGGCGTTAGCAGTATTCTGCTCATGTAAGAGTAAGAATACAGGCAGAGGATGTGTCAGCCATCAGCCGACCTCGCCTCGTTGTTAGTTGGCATGAAGAAAGTACCCCCGAGGTAAGCCCGAGGAGACAGTCTGAAACTTTGAGCGCCTGCCTTGCAAGAAGCCACACCTCCTTGCGTCACCTGACCACACTCTCGACCATCCTGGCAGAGCAATCAGTCTTGAGACGAGACCGGAGCGTAGTCTCCCCAAGGACGGTCCGACACTTCACAAAATAAAACCTGCTACATTCGCCTCGCGGACACGAGAAAATAAAAGGCGTCCACTCCTGCGGCCGTTAATTCGTTACGCTTTACTCTTTTCCTTTTCAATTTTTTCCGCGTAAATTGCAACGGCCCGAGGCTGAGTGTACAGAACGTTTCCCAAATACCAGCTACTTTCTCGTGTAATAACCTTCAGTCCAGCATGATGTAAAATAACACTTTGAGCTGACGAATTAAAAAAAATAACATGCAGGAACAGACAACTAGAAGTGTTAAATAGCAATTTTTAAAACTTATATTCAGATGGGCTCTTTCAGCAAGAATTTTTAACGAACTATTACAAAATTGGTTTGAAAGCAAGTTTCTTTACAGCAAGGAAAATATGTATTGAGAAGTAAAAATTCTTAGTTTATTTAAACAATGGCCTACACGATTCATAATATTTAGTTTTATAGATGATTCTGACTGTCGTTTTTAAGTCAATAAATTTACTAAAAGATTGCTGATGGTGCCTAAAACGTATCATATGACATTTGAGTAAAATTGCAGGGACTACCAGTACACCTGCTTATAGTAGTTAAGTGATAACAGACTTGCTGCATTGAATTGACGGTTATTTTCGACCATGTTTGTAACTTATGATAAGTAGCTTATAAAAATTCCAAATATTTTGTTTTAAGAGTAGGATAGTTCGGTAATAAGGGACAATTAGGTAATACTTACGTTACGTCATCTATGTGCTAACAATAATTTCTTCAGCACAATTTACGAGGATAATTTCTGAAACTTTGATTGACCTATGTTTGATTAGTTTTGCAGGATCAAAACAAATCACTTTTAAATATCAAACATTTGGTAGGCAACTATTAGAATATAAACGAAATTTCCGGTATGAAAAATTATTACTAGGTCTCTTGTTAGTGTCGTGCTACATATCACAAGATACTTTCCTTCATTTTTAAAATACTGAAATATCACTGAAAAACTGACAACTAAGTTGCAAGCTCTGGCTACCCTTCTGACAATGATCTGCTAGGGTCGTACAAAAGAGTTTCACCTTAGATCACAGAACGTTTCAAAAAGTAAAGTAATAGAACACAGCATAATACCTCAATTGTCAAGAAAATACAGAAAGAGAAAAGAATACATATTTACAAAGTTAATCTCCGGTCTTTGCTTAAGTTTGCGTTTAAATAAATATAAGTTCTCACTCTAGACATTAAGTTAGTCAAGATCAATTTTGCGACTTTATACATGACGTAAAGCAACGAAAAGACTTAAAAATCTGCAAGAGGAGCCTGGCCTCCACGAACATGATGCAAATATATTGTGTCTTCCTATCAAATTATTTTGCAAACGTAACGTCTGTTAATGTTCATTTCCTGTCTGAAAACTCATGTAATATAAAAATGCCCGGCTATTTACATGCGAGGAAAAATTATATTAAATATGTTTAACGTGAATCCAAGGTAACCTCATACATTCCATATGTGGTCGGCTAGCGAAACTCAGTAGGTACCTCGGCACACTATTTGCGTGCCAGTGACTTGAGAGTACCTTCCCCCTGGAAATTAATGACTGATAATTCAGAATGTAAGTTATTTAATTTCAAATAAGATAATGTTGATGACGTCAGCGTGAGGATAAGAATATTGTATATTATGTCCATGGGTCAGATACCAGGATTATTTAAAATGGAAAATAAGCGACTTAAAATTAAGGACAATGTCGCGAAAATGTGTAATGGATAAAATGATGCGTCGTGACCATACTTAATTACACTAGCGAACAGGCTAAGGTACCAGACTTAATCCCAAATTGAGTGCGTTTTCAGGCAGATATTTAAGTATATGACTTCCAAGATGGATAGGAAATAGCGGCTGAGTTTGTGACGGAGTGTAGTGTGCGACTAAAAAACTGGGCTCACCGACTTCGGCTTCTTTGGCGCAGTACCCTGGGATAAAATCCACTTTTCCCGATTCAGCGGATGGCCGGCGTACGTACTGGCGAATAAGGTCTACAGGGATGAGACCTCGTTGTGCCCCGGCCTCTGGGTTCATGACAGCAAGTTCAGGCTCGGAAATTGGCCTGACATCTTCTTCAGCTCCGGCGATGTAGTGGAAATCTCCAATCGACTTATTTGCAACTGAAATATTCTCTTCTGTCGTTCTCAACCCAATGTCTTCGCAGCTCCATAAAATACGTGATATCTTGGTCTCAGTTCGAACGTATTCTCTCTCTTCTAATAAATAAATTTCTCCTTCCTCAGTCCAAACGTTACAAACAAAACTTCCGCTTTTTTTTTCGTCTCGTTATTTCGCCTCCGTCTCGCTATTACTCGTAACACACTTAGCTTTGGAATCGATACTGGCCCTTAACCTGGTCACTATTCTGATCAAATCTTAAAACGCTACGTGTGATGTAGTAAGAAAACTTGGAAACCATATTTCCTCGGATAGTACAATGTTATACAGTCATAAAAACAAAGCACAACGTTTATAAAACTTCATGGCTCGGTGTGTCTATGGCCAACGATAAATACAAAAATATATGTGAACTGGCCTGCAAACAACCACTAAAATGACTTAATACGATATCTGTAGTATAGATCGAATCCTATATTACACTCATTTGGTCTTACAGATAATTATGATCGGTTTTAGTTTGTGTACCACGTGACTACAGACCCTGTCGAAGTTTTAAAGAAATTGTTACTTCTGGTAAAGCTTTAACTGAGAGAAATACCGAAGAAAGCAAATAAGCTCTATAAAGAGTTCTGTAAGTTATAGTTATGTTAATATGTCTAGTGATGCAAATTAAGTACCAAAATATCTATAAAAATACATTTAATATTAAAAGTTAATGATGTATTACGACAGAAAAGCGTATCACTCATTCGTTGATATGGATAATACGTCTCTCTGGACATATTACATTAACAATTTGATAAAAAATTGTAATTACTTTCATTAATGCATTTTATTCCATGACATTTAAATGTCTCAGCTATTTAAGGTCAATGAAGCTCAAAACGTGTAGGTGCTATACAGATCAACGTAAATAATAAATACATGAGAAAGAAATTGGAAAAATAGTTTTAAAAAATTACTCTGTTTATATTGCATAGCTTCATAGAGTATAATAAAGACGTTTCATACATATATTTAATGTAAAACGTGTTCTCACATATCTGATAACCAACGATTACATTTTATTCACAGGGATATTTCAAAACTATTTTGTGCAATGTGTCTCTCCATAATTCAAACTAATATTTCACAGCGTACAAGAACACTGTCACTAATACAGTATAGTTGTTGAATTATTTGGGTGAAAGAAAATGTTTACACACAGTCATATTAAAGGGCAACAATATACGGTTTGTGGCAAAAAGAACAAAATGAAATGTTTCTAAGGGTGACTTTATAGCGAGACTTCATCGAAATTGTAAGATAATTTCTGACATTAGGCCAAAAACACTCTTGTGCGGTGAAAGTTGCCATTTTCTCTAGATTTGCTACATATTTTTAAAATCCTGCAGTGTGAAATGTAGACACGAACAGGCAGCAAATATTCCGTTATTTTTTGCGAATGTGCTGCCTATGAAAAATTGGAAATAGTGAATCACGGCTAACAGGTTATTTTCTTATTATTTTACCGATAAGTTTTGCATAACATATCTACGTTTTAGGGCGTGTCTCAAAAACATAACTAGTCTTCTATCAACTTTCCATATAATTTACGCTTTGCGTGTTTTTTTTATCTGAAGAGGTATTTTCTTTCCCCATGTAAATTTTTTATTTATCTGCAGTTTTGGTCAAAAGAGCTAGTATGTGTTCTAGCACACTATAAGGACTGCCGCATTCAATTTGGTTTGTGAAATGTCAGCCACCGTTGATAAAATCTTCGCGTGACTGGTTAAATAGACTCAGATTCACCCTTTCGGCATCTGGAACACCTAAGCACGATTCTGTTGTGTAAGAACTCTAACACGATCAAATCATGTACTGTAACCTCACGAATTTATTATATTTTTTCATGTTGCTAGTGTATGTCTGCCAAAAACCTGCATTACCTGAATCGCTAGCCGACTTCAATAATAATTATGCATAAGGTTAGATTTTTTGAATATGCAGTGTTAAAATTGTAATGTTATTATTTAAACAACTTTATTTAAACAATAAATACAGTTTTTAGGAACTTGAACATCCAATATACTACGAAGTAGATGTGCAAGCTTGTAGCATTTGGCTACAGAAAGATAGCATATTTATTTTCTTTGTTTTCAATCGTCATGTGTATATAATCATTTTACATATGTCTAGCTCTTTGGATTGTCTTAATTCCAGATTTTCATGCATTTGGTTGATTAATATTATTTTACAGTTTAATTTTCTTTGGATAGTTAGGGATAGTTATTATATGCCTCTACCTAGGTTAACTAGATCAATTATTTTATTTATATTTTTATATTTATGTCAGGAATCACATCCTATAATTTTAATTTTATTTTCAATTGTTTTTATTTTAAATTGAATGTATATTTTCCGTTTTGTTTTTGTTTTGTATCCTCGTTGGGGATCGCGATTTATTCTTTTAATCTCTTACCCAGGCGCCTGGATAGGCTTATTAATTGTTGATTTAGAGAATAGTCGAAGGTTTTTGGGGAATTTGAAGGTAATTCTTGGCTTCACTTCGGTAGAAACACGACGCGTTTTGCGCAATTTCGCTCTATACTCTTAAAGTGAGCGCCATTCTAAATGTAGGACATAAATTTGGAAAGCCAAGAGTAAGTAATGCGGATAGGAAGCCAAATTAATGTTGTAGAAGAACTGATTTGTGCCTAATTTTCTTTTGAGTGAGCAAGAAATGCGGCCGACGACGGGGACGCCTTGGCATGACGCCATTGCCGAACTATGTTCGTCGATTGGTATGACGTCGTTAAATTAATATCAAAAGTAATGTTTTCTGCTTCGACGATACTTTAGGAGTATCTATTAATTTGTTTGCTACCTCAGAACATTAAATTTTTGTCAAAACATCCAGAAGTTAGTATCAAGGTTGTAGGCTACCAAGTCCAGAAGTCCTAAGAATATTTTTTTAAAGAACCTTTTGCCTACCGCTCTAAAGAGTTGGAGTTATAACCAGGAACATAATTATTTATTTCACAGAAGCTCATGTATTAAGGGTGAAATTTAAACCAGTCAGAGCTAACGCCAGCATAGAAGTTAACTTCAACATATATTTTCAAAGGCCTAAATTCATTTAATTAGCAATGATCATCTGGATTAATTTATTATTATACAAGAACATATCCCTCATAACTTGATGTTGTAAAGGATGTGTTAGTAGATTACCAGATTTGGTTCAAGCCTATTTTATTACCTTCAGTTTTACATTCAATACCACTATAACCAGCACTATTAAGTATTCAGTCAATAAATTTCTCTTTTTTCAAATTGATCTTGTTTAGTAATTACTATTCTAAGAGTTTTACCTTGACAAGGGTAAAGGTGTTCTATGTTCTGGCATATGTCACAACACTGGTTACATACACAATACTTTCACACCACATAATAAGCAAATAAACATTAAAAGCTGTTCAGAAACACGCCCGAAATGCCTCACTCTAAACTGGAAACAATGAACATTCACATTTCTTCAATTATTTTTCACTGATTCAATTTGTTGAAACTGCTCCATCAGAAATCTTGCACAAACTTCAGATTGCCTTATCGAAATAAACTGACTGATTGAATCTAAAAAAAAAAAATAAATAAATAAAGAACTTAAATTTTTTACTTAGACGTTACATGTTCCAAGATATTAAACAGAATTTTGAATTTATTTTTAAATTATGTCATGAGGTCAAGAAATGCACGCACCAAAATGGAAAATACAAAGGAGCACCAGTGGAATTCAAACCCACAATCCATAAAGCTGACATACTATAACCTCTATCTCATTCTAAAAACTTGTAAATTTGTGTTAATTTTGTACACGCTTTTTAAAATAATAAACAAATTGCAGTAAAGTGAAAATTCGTGAAACCAGTTTAACTTCGTAGTCAGCAACAGAGCTAAAATTAACGTTTAAAAACGAGCAAACAACTTTTAACAGCATGTTAGCTTTATAAATGGTTTGATACTATTTATTACATGTAAATTATATCATAAGGAATTATTGGTATTATTTTTTAGTTAAAGATTTAATGTTTAGTTTTCTTATTAAAGACTGAATTATAGAATCTGTACAAATCAAAAACTGATATATACTTACTCATATGGTCAGCTACTCCAATTAGTTGCTGTCTCTATTTTTATCTGTCAACAATAAAAAAAAACAACAAATTAGTCAGTGGCAATCCTTGCAACTTATCGAACTATAAAAATTCCGGTGATTAAATTTTAGAGGGTGTATTTTAGGGTGTGAATCCATGTGTGGGAAACGGCGACAGTTATGTACTGCAACTTATAGCCATTCTCAAATCTTGAAGGAGATATACACACTTGATATTCGAGTTATTAACTTTTATTTGAGCAAATTAATGAAAATGGCGTTAAATTGAATCACTTATTTTTTAACGTTGTTTAGTGTTATCTAGATCTAACCAATACGATAAAAACTATATACTGACCGTCAACGTACCAAGATAGGATTATCAAATGTAGATTTATAAGTAAATAAACTTTATAAGAAACCAATTATTTTAATAATGATTATCCTGTGATAAAGTTAATCATCTTTGTTAGCAAGTTCAGCAAAGTTGGCCAGAAATGTGTACATATAAATACAGAAGTACGTTGTTCTATTTGGTAACTAACAAGAATTAATGCGATGCTGAGATTAGGAAAAATTACTCCAAGATTAGATTAGTGGGTCTATATAAATGTCCTTCTGGAAACCGGGCGTGAATACACTGTTCTATACTACAGCAGAGTAGAGTAATCATGTAATAAATATTACTTTACAAATGGGTAATATTGTTGATTTCCATGAAGTTAAGCAATATTTCTAACGAAATAATTAGCTTACTGAAAATATGTTTACTTATAAAGGAATAGTCGAGACAGTGGCATAAGCTGTCGAAGCAAGCAGAAAAGCCTACATGTTTGGGTCCGGGCTTAAAATTTGTTATGTTGATGATATCTACGGACCCGAAGTTCGTATGGCACAGCAGTGGACATACCAACACAATAATAGTATACGGAGTCTATGCTTCAACACAGACTTTAAAAAAAAATTTATTATTTGTATCAACAACTATCTTTTTGCTGAATAATTTATACTGACAATAAAATATAATTTTAACAAATTTTAATAAAATGTGCAAGGTTTTTTGTATACCGTATTAATAGATTTAAAATTAATTTAAGAATTAATTTTTAATTTGAAAGAAACATATTCGTTAACTCAAAGCAGTTTTGTTGTGTATATCAAATTTGTTTTATGTCTAGTCTATTTCTCAGCTTAAATTGTATACTACTTGAAATGTTTCCAAATCATTAAAAAAAAATAAGTTTGCGTTATACTACTGACCATATTTTTGTGATAGATATTTCGGTGGCCAGGATACAAGTTCTTTTTTTTTTCAACATTATTATTTTCAAAATATTACGTTGAATTGTTGGTATGTGTGCGAATTTAATAATTAAATAATTTAAATTTTATTCAGACGAATGCTCTAATCCATAATTTCCATGTTTTAAAAGTTTGTATTATATGCATATGGAAGGGTTAAATAAACTCATTTAGAATATACTGTTCAAAATTATATTACATCTGTGATTGTTTTGTATGAACATCAAAACGGTAAAACCGCATTTAACAGCTGCAATTTACGTAGCAGATACACATTTAAATTCTCGATATGTGTAGAGAAATTGCTCATAAAATTTTGAACGCCCAACTTTTTTTTTTTTTTGTAAATATAAGTAATAAATATTGTAACCTATTTCGAATTGTGTTCTTTAACCTTTTTTAATCTTGAGCTATACATAGGCCTTATAGTTATTTTCTTCTACAATCCACAAGCACTCGTTACTCTGTTGACGCCCAGCGTTGTCACTGGTAAATGACCACAACGTTTACGATACCGTGGTCGGGCTACAGCTCTTCTTATTCTGTACTGCACCGTTGCGGGTACATACAACCTGTCTCCACAAAGCTGATATTAATTTCTTACTCGGTGTCCTAGCTATTGTTCTCTCCACACTCATAACGTATGCGAAATACGTCACGGTACTCGTCAGCCTGCATTGCCACGCAGTCTGATTGCTGTGCAAGCACAGGCAGTTATTCCTCAGACTAATGATTCTGTTCTTCTCCCATATCTGCAACAAGTCCCTTGAATGGCAAACTACGATAGTTTTTACACTAAATATACACTGCATCTTAGCTTATGGCAAAGGAACTTGCCTATCTCAATGTATCGTGTTGCAAAATAATCAACTGAATTCTCAAACAATTGTTTTTTGCAAAAATAAAATATTTCAGAGTAGTTTTGTTGAATACATCCAAAACTTATCGGTCATTTAAACACTGTATTGTTGGCCCTCACACATGTATAAAATTTTCACACAGTTACATCTCTAAATCTTGTGCCCAAATGGACGAGAATTTACTCAAGTATCCTGCAGATTAATCATCAATAATTCTACTGGTTTTCTGCTTCAGACCACAGTCTACACGCAGCAATTTTGGATTGGACTCTCAGAAGCGTGGAACGATAAGGGATACTCTAATTCACTAGCCTTATGTCACGTCGCCGCTGCGCGCAGCATGCTATACTAGCACTCTGTTTCCGTATTATTTCCGGTACTCTATAACTTCGTTTTGTTAATGGAAAGTCTGAACATACATTGAAGAACCCCTAAGAATGTTCGTATAGATATAAACCGTAAAGTGTTGTGGTTGTACTTGTGTGAAAAGGCTGGAATTTTAATAGCGCTGGGTGGCTGAAAAGTAGTATTTCTGATGCATGCGGTGTTTTGAAATTACTTCAATGTTCTATCTCTGAAGCGTGTGTTACTTTCGCAGTTAGATACATTGCGAATACGTATAAAAGTTCGTCCAGAATAAGTGGTCGTAAATTACATAGATGGCAGAAAAAATTAATGACATTTGTCCGAAAACAACACTCTGCTATGACAAGTGCGCAAATTTGAATTCCGTTCTTAGAGACGCGAGTCTAGTGGCTGAGAGGATAAGCTGGCGTAGCAGAATGAACCGGGGTATTGCGGGATGCAGGTGTCTAGGCGCAAGTATAGATAAAATGTGTTTTACACTCTTATCCCGACCAAGTGCCTAATAGAGGAACTTAATAAAAATAAAATATACAATCGCTCATTTTGGTTAACGTATATACAAAACATTACTAATAAATGTTTCTGAACATGAGGACATTTCAACTATTCATTACATAATATCATCACACGCCGGAAACATAAAATGTTGTTTTACGTTTCGTGTATCAGCGTGACAACATTAGAACAAAATGTGTTACAGTTTATTACTTCTTTCTCGCTTTCAATGCATTCATTGTAACTTGGCCGCTATTCTGTGTGCAGAGCTTAAGATATGTACTGTACATATTATTTAACAACACTTAAGAAAGTTTTCTTTATAAAATTGTAGTGTGCGTTTATAAATCTATATATAATGTTCTGTTGTGGAACTGAAAACAATAAAAATAGTTTTTAGATCTTAATTTTCAAGCAAAAAATGTTCCTTTACAAGACTACAAGACTATCGTAATCTTTTTATTTTATACTACATGATCGCTGTTGAAAAGTCTGAGGTTGAATGGACTACAAAAGAAAACAGCACTACAGTTAATTGGGTTACAGAGAGGCTAATGCGTAACCGATGCGTGTGCTTGTATCGCCTTTACAAATACGAGATAATTTAGTTTCGGACATGGAAAACATCTAAATAGGCAACCGGTGTCCCCACATCACGATCAAGACCAGTTCAAGCGATGCAAATTTTGCGTAATCAACCATGATCGAAAAATACGTCGTCTTAAGAATTAAGTGTTAAAATTCGTTAATTTTAAGAAGAAAAGTTAATTAAATAATAATTTAATATATTTGGTAGTAAGTCTCTCTGTAACGCTGAATGCGTCCCATCTACCATCAATTGCTCGTTATATAGCGAGATATGATATCCAGCTTTGCTTCAGCTTCTGCGTCAATAATAAGATCACTGAGTCTACAACCGGAAACAATATGCACGCCAAGGAAGATTATTGTCAGTCCTGTAAAACCGATTGTAGTCACTGGCATATACTTCCAGTGCCTTTTCAGTAATTCAACCGCTTGTTGGAAGTTCCTACACTCGTGGTTAAGGAAACAAGAAATTCACGGTTTGACTAACCTGTAGACCATCATTGAAGGTAGAGAAACTAAATACCAAAGGATGCCCACAGGACTCAGTCTTAGACCCACTCCTGTGGAACATCCTGTTTGATGGACATCTCAACATCAAGCTTCCTGACAAATCCGAAATGTTTGCATACGCAGATGATCCCCTTGCCATAACCCCAGCATGGAATCGTCGAGATCTTGAAGCAGCAGTAGAGAAAATACTAACGGAATTCACCTCGTGGGCGAAGAATGTCAAACTTAATTCCAGTGCAGAAAAAACCAAGCTTCTCCTTTTGAAGGGAAAACTTAAAAGATCTCCCACAATACGATCCCTGGGAAGACCGCTGCGCTTGTAACACCATGCCAAATACCCAGGAGAAATACTAGAAGAAAAAATTGGATTCCAGACTCACATACATCATATAATGGAAAAATCAGTGACACTGTTTCACCGACTCAGGTCAGTCTCTCGGGCTTCATGGGGCCTGAACTGCAAGACATTAATGGCAATGTACCATGCAGTATTCTTGGGGATATTTATGTATGGGGCTTAGGTCTGGTATACAAAGACAACACAAGTAAATATTCGACGGCTACTTATTACAACACAAAGAGCAGCACTGTAAGCCTGTACAAAGGCGTACAGAACAACTTCAACCGATGCTCTGCAAGTTTTAGCAGGAGCCATACCACTCGACCTGCTAATTTGGGAAAAGGGAAACCTCGTGGAAGAGTTTGGAGGATCAACACCCAGTAAGTTAAGGAAGAGTGAAGCAAGGATAGACACACTAAGGAAATGGCAAGAAAGATGGGACGAATCTACAAAAGGTAGAGTTACACATTGTATATTTCCTAATAGACGAACGCCTAAAACATCAATGGTTCGTGACAGACCACTACATGTCGCAATTGATGACATGCCATATTAATTATAAATGGAAATTGCATGGATATAATTTAGTTGAGTCACCCCTGTGCAGAATCTGCAAAGTAAATGATGACGTAACTCACATTATACAAGACTGCCCGAAAATATAAGATCTAAGAATCGACCTGAAAAGAAAACACAATATCCAAGAAGAGAAAAATAGGGTGTGGTTGCAGGAATACAAATTGGGTTCTACTCTGCGTGGCCTTGGCCACGAAAAAAAAAAAAAGACTAACCTGTAGACCAGCTTCCAATAATATCTGTGTACTCAAGCAGACAGCTACTGCTCATTGGCAGCTCGCTTATGCGAGTCATTCTCCATGGTCGGGTCTTCATTTAGTACCTCTTTATTATTGGCTAGAGGCCAGTAGATAAAGTGACATGAGCATACAACTGTTTGAAGTAAACGCAAGTATTTCAGGTTCCAATTTGTGGTTCATACATGTTTTGTATTTTTATCACATTATTTTCAAGGACTCAATAAATAACCTGTGTGTAAAAAAAATTATGACTGTAGCACTTAAGCACGTAAATTAATTCGTTACCAAATGGGTTACGCAATATTCACATATAACATGGACAGGGCTGCGGATTAACTGGGCAAAAGTTGACTGTTTTGTTAGGTTTCAAAGTGGCGTGTGCTTGACTTACGTTCTCATTCGTTATAAGTGCGTCCATATCGGACAGGTCTTTGGACACGGCTGTTGCGTTGTTTATGTACGTTTGTGGTTCGCGTATTATCAGCTAAAATTTGTTACATAACAGTCAACCAATCATACTATACAAGGAGCAAGATGTAGGGGCGATTCCAGCTCTATTTTTGAGGGGATGGGAATGCCTGAAAAAGTATATGCGTACGGACCCCAAGTCAAATAGGCGAGGGGGGGTCAGGCAGTTGTCTCCTGGAAAATTTTTATTTTAAGGTGCAGAATTGTGCTGTTTAAGAGGGCGTAGTACATAATTCAACGTTAAAGCATTAATCTATAACTGTAGGATTCTTGAAGCCTATTTGCGTAAAATTAAACAATAGCAATCCTAGACAATAGTTTTAGCCAATGATTTAAACAAAATTGTTTCCAGTGTTACGAACTTCTGAGGCACAATCTGTGACGCCGGAACCTCGTTCATTTTACTGCGGCGCAAAAGATCACACGTAACCAATTGGTAATTATGGATACATTTTTACTCATAAGGATGGCAATACAATTATCGAGAATTGTCATTGAGTATTTTTTATCCATATTGGCTTTTAAAAGAGCGTGGAAATCAATTGTTCTTTTCAGCGTTTATTTATCTACCACGCACTCTTAAGGAGTTTCCAAAGGAAAAATTTAGTATACAACTTAATTAAACTGTAAGATTTTAAGGATTAACTATGCTTGAATCCACCCCTGGATAAGATGATTAATTGTTATGGTAAATGCTTTGCCACGACAGATTTTCGCGATTTTCCGCCGTCTCTGAATGTTGGTACGTGGAATTGGGCTATTCAACAATTTCCTGCCTATATTTCATAAAAAAACATATATAAATGAAATAAATAGTGCCCGCTATAAGCGCGGCCTGATCAACTCGCCGACATGAAACTTGTTGAGGTACTCGCACACATCTGTGAGATAAGGTGGAGACTCAACGTCTTGTTGGAAGTGAAAGTGTACTCCATGGTCGTCTCATTCTAGTTGAGGAACGAGGAACTCTCGGTACATGTCTACATATGTATATAGTGGCTGTAATGGTAGTCTCCATGAAAAATAACGGGCTGTACACTTTATCACTGCTGAGAACATAAAACACATTAATGCTGTCATGCACATATTCCGGGGAGACATGTGGATTGTCACTACCTCACATACAGCAGTTGAAGATTTTGAACTTACCAGTGAAGTAGCACATGCTGTCGTCATTGAAATTTACCTCTTTCCCGTGGTTCATGTTTAATTCTCTTACGTAAGCTTCGGATGAATCGCCACGTATTATTTTCCCTAATTATCTTCAGACACGTGAGATTTGTCAGCATTTTTAAAATTCGCACTGCTACTGTATACTCGAAATATTTTTTTTTTCATATTCGATTGCTCTCTGCGATACTATACACGATATTTCCTGAAGATCATGTTTAACAAACGCGGTTAAACTAAATAGAATTACACATTAAGGGCGTTACAGATGTCTGAAACTATTTTCTGTATCTGCCACATATTTTTAATATTTGCGATACTTTATCAAGTAATATAATGGGAAAATGTATAAAGAAGGAGCGTTATATTTGAATCATTAATCATTATAATTATAATGTCCAAAATTTCTATAAGTAGAAATTACAAAATTGTTACGGAGTTGTCCGAATTTAGAAAAAAATCGATCATATAGTGGTTACGACTTCAAGAAACACTTCAGCCAGTGTACATTGCTGTGACTTACATATATATTATAAATTTGAATTGTATAGATACTTAATGTTTAAAAGTGAGTTTAAGAATTTTACTACATTTTAATGTATAACGTAACATTTTCTTTAATCTAAAAACAACAAAAACATAAAAAAACTTTAAAAAACTTGAAATTAAAAAAAAAAAATATTTCTTCAGTAGCATGATGCTCTACTCTTACCTGTATATATTGCAGTCTTTATTATACTCGACATTGCACTTTCCGTATACGGCAATTCCTAATACGTATTTTGTCTTTGTTTGAGGCTGTTTCACTTTTGTAAAGTGGTTGTCCTGTGTGAAACAATCTGCGTGAGTAAACATAAGAAATTAACGCATTTATCGATGCTCATATATATTACATTTACGCAAGACAGAATCGCATTTAAGTTTGCATTTGATATTAACAATAATAATATGTAATATATATTTATCGTTTCTAAATAGATTTTCATACGACAATTCAGTATTTACAATCAAATATTTTATGTGTGATCAGTCTATGTTTTGTTCGTAATGGTTCGATTATTCTTGCTGTTTTCTTCGCAAACTTTACTCGCTCAGATTTTCTGATATCCGTTGTAAATATAAATTTCGCTCAAAACTAAAATCATTTAAAACTTTTTTACATTCATGCACTGCAGAAAGTTAAAATAATAATAAAAATAATAACAATTTTTGTGTAGAATTTCAAATATCGCAAATCATCACTGCGTACATCAAAGTTAAGTTTTGCAGGATACTTTGCTTAGCATTTGCGATGTTTGGATTACATGACGTATGTTCTTGGGAAAAAGTATAACTTGTGAAACAAACGCTTTCGCTGAGCGAACTTAACCGTGGTTTGAACCTGATGAATTTGAACCTGATTTTCGATTTTCATATAAATCATTTAGAGAAAATTACACCCAAGTCACTGTTCATTGCTACAGAAAATGCAAGTACTGTACTCTTCAGTGAGCATTTGTCTCGGTACCTGTCAAACCCGCATGCATGCCAACGTTGACGTTTAAGTTCATCACTGTGGGTTCTTTACCGTAATATAGTGTTAGGCGGTTTTATCAACATCCGGAAAACTCTGAACGAAAACGTATTTTCATTCTAGAAAAAATTCTCGAAACCACGTATGTATATGAATAATTTTCCTTCGCACTTTTATTCCAGTACCAATATTCTCCGCTTCTCAATCCAGAAAATGGGTTTGTCAGAAAAAGATATTTTGAAATGCGACTGATGGTATACCAAGTGTATATAAACAATTTTATATATATATATATATATATATATATATATATATATATATATATATATATATATATATATATATATATTGGTTTTCGCTAGGGCACCGAGGTTAGAAGCTCTATAAACTCGTATAATCTATATATATATAAATGAAAGCTGACTGATTGACTGACTGACTGACTGACATATCAAACTGCAGCCCAAACCACTGGACCTAGAGTCGTGAATTTTTTTGTGGGGGTTCCCTTCAGGTCGTAGGCGAGCACTAAGAAGGGATTTTTCGAAATTCGACCTCTAAGGGGGTTAAAAGGGGTGAAATGTGTTTCCTAAGAAACGTTGATAGAGCTCGAACCCGACAGCCAATCATTGTGATTTTTACTTTAATAGGACACTCGTAAAAATGCATATTAGCCAATTTAAGGAATTTTCGAAGTTCAACTTTTAAGGGGCTGAAAAGACCTTAAATGTGTTTTCAATCAACTATCGATATCTATCGAACCATTCGCGATAGGGAGTTAATATTCACTTAAAAATATTGCTTACGTAAATACCCAAAAAGTAGTTTTAGGTTTTTTTGAAATTCGACCCCCAAGCAGTAAAAAGGGGCAAAATGTGTTTTTAATGTATCGTCTATATCTTTGAAATACAATTGGCTATCGTCGTGATTTTAACTTTAATTGGTTACTTTTACAAATGTCTATGACGGGACTCAAAGACGTTTCGAAATTCTTTATTTAAAGGGGTGAAAATACGTGAAATGTGTTTTCGATTATCCTTCAATATCTATCGAATCAATCGAGATATCGAAGTGCTCTTTGCTTTAAATTGGTGCTTTTGTAAATATCTCAAGTACCATTTAAAATATATTTTCTGAATTCGGCCCTAAACTGGTTAAAAAAAGGGTAATATGAGTTTTCGACTCACATTCGATATATATCGATCCCATAGTTTTTTACATAGCGACGTGATTTTTGTTTAGGATTGATGTTTACTCAAATACCTAAAAAGTAATTTCAGGAATTTTCGAAATTCGCCACCGAAGGACGTGAAAAGGGGTGAAAAGTGGTGAAAAGCGTTTTCAATTAATCGTCGATATATCTTGAACCCAACGGGCTAATGTTGTGTTTTTTACGTCCACGAGATACCAATAAAGTATTCTAAAACGTGATTCAAGGGTTTTTCGAAACTTACTCTCTTAAGTGGTGAAAAGACCTTGAACGTGTTTTAGATAAATCCTCGATATCTATCGAACCCGTCAAGATATACAATTAATTTTTGCTTCAGGATGATGATTACAGAAATTATCGC
>PNEQ01099287.1:125177-151622 GCA_003012365.1 Medauroidea extradentata | reverse complement strand
AGGGAGTTCTCTCGGGAGGGCCGTTGAAGAGTTCCGGGAACGGGGACGTCTGGACCTGCAAGATGCTGTTGCCCTCAGTCAGACCGGAGAGCTGGGGCCTACCGACTACCCACGAGTTTTGGTGATGTAGAACCTTCACGTTGCTGTGGTAGGGCCAGCCAGCACCGCCATTCATTGTTTCGAGGCTTGTTGGTTTTTTCTTTTTTCCCGTAATGCTGCCGACTGGACGTGCTGCAGTCTGGCTCTGCGACTGGGGTTACTTAGCATGCCAAGGACGTAGGAGCTTCAGTCACATGGTTTTTCTTTATACTTGACGTAATATTGATTTATCAGTCCTCCTTGCTCCGTCGCCATCTTGTTGGATTACTACTATTGATTGTGAAGGTCATAAAAAAATTAAGATACTCACTTCCTGATGTACTATCATATAAACAATTGATTTCCGAATTCATTATGTAATTGCTCCTGATTATTTACTATTAAATATTGTGCGCCGTCTAACCATAAGTTCTATCAGTTTCTTACTAGTGTTTGCTCCTTTAATGTATGGAAACTAATAGCAATTAGTTAACCTTGGCCGGCACGAACCTACACTACACTACACCATCTTGTTTCCCCTGAGAATTGTAAATCTAAACATTAGAAGACTCACACGTCTTTTGTTTGGTGGCTTGTGTGAATAGGCCCGATAACCGGATTAAATGCCTCTCCCGAGCGTACCAAATATCTCATAATTCTAATCACAGTATAAAGTTTAAATGTCTTACATTATAGACTTCCTCCCGCGGAGCCGAGTCGTATTGTACGTTTGGTTTTCTGATTTTGGTCATTGTATTGGTTTTAACATGAAAAGTAACTTTAGTTTTGCAGATTTTTTTATTGTGTGTTTCAAACAGGAATTTATTTTTTTCTGATTAATTTCCTGTATTTATCCATTTAATTTTTACGCCTAATTTTTATATCAGAAATTTTGTTAGTTATATACAATCCCCCCTCCCTGTTTAGTTGATTTGGCTTACTAGGCTTACGCTCGAAAATGGCTACATACGATAAAATTGCAACATTACAACACTGATCATACGAAGGCACTCAAGCCCCATACTGTCACCTATTGCCCAAATTAATAAAAATAACTGATTAGTTTACAAAGCATTCTTTCATTTTTGATGCACGGCTTTATAAATCTCAGTCAAAGGCTTAATTAATTAAATTCCAGAACATAACAACGTCATGCCATCCATACAGTGTAAGTCAGCAGAGACTGGTGCTTTGTCACTGCGTTTACAAAGAGGAACGAAATAAATTTCAATTATAATGAGAACAAAATATTTAAAATTAAAATGCAAATTTTTTTTTCTCGTAACAGAGGCGTATTCATTCACAGTTTACTTTCGAACAGTAATTCAAATTGGTCGTTACCAAAATATTCCATCGACATATTACGTATCAGTCAGTCTTTCACCAAAATCCCTTCACTACATTACTTGGTATGTCGATAGCTTAGCCGTATTTTGGTAAAGACTTTTGTAGCAATTTATTGTAGACCTAGACCCGTTAGCAGCTTGTAAACACGCTTGAAAGTTGTATCTGCCAACATGGATGCCAAAATGTGACAGCATACATTTTAACTTTTTCACGCATGTTGCTAACCATGCATTAACTAATTTTTTTTAGTTAAACTCTTTAAAATTCTGCTCAAGGAAAACTACAAAAAATCTATGAATTATTCTGTACTTTGCAAATATTATAAGAAAAAGAATTTTTTTTTAACATTTCCTTTTTGTACATTAATTTAGTTATTAAAATAATATTTCCCTTAGATGTTGTAGTACATATTTAGATAAACTGCTGTCTTTAGATAAAGTTCAGTTAAAGTAAAATCAATAAAAATTTTGTGATTTATTTAACGATTCTTACCTTCCTTGTGTTCCTATCTTTCTCCATAGGACTACATTTCTTGCCGGAATAAATTTATGTTTTTTTTAGTTTTTGTATTAGTGTCGGCTTTCTGGACTGTATTTTATTTTGGAATTGTTGAATGCTATATATTTCTTTACGACAGCAAGTGCTGACATTTCATTATTTCCTTTTATTATTTGCATTTTTTCTACAACACGTCAGCATTCGCACGCAACGGCGTATAAAAAAAGAAGACGGTTAAGACGTTAATAAATTTCGATAATGTTTGTATTTAAAAAGTCTAATCTAATTTTGCACTTACAATTAGCAGTAAAAGCAGATACTGAAATGTCAATTAATTTTTTTAAGCTCCTGCTCACGGACAGTTACCCACTCATCTTACTACAAACACAGAAAAAAAATGTCGGTCATTCGGTAATCATAAAAAAGCGGTGTTTACTTTTACAAATAGCGACTCTTTCCAGCTCTGCAAAACTGTGGGGTCGAGGGGTGTCGTTATCACGTCATAGCAAGTTAGCAGACACGTAAATTGTGTGCTCAGACCGTCCTTACTTTTTAACGAGAAGTAATTTTCATTATCTTGTGTGGGCTGCGAGTTTTTACTGTTCCTTTTTTTATGAGCACTTGACACTGTTCAAATATTTTTTTCTCCTAACTGTAAAAAAAATATGCTCAAGGGAAAAGGAAACGAATTTTCATATCACCGTGATTAAAACACAGCTACCTATGGCACAGAAATGTTTAATTAAAATTGTACGCTTCTGTTCTTTCATTAACCCGTGCAGGTAGAAGAATGCCGGATATTTTGATATCATTTTTGAGATTAAATTTTTTTTATATATAATTTGGACAAACGTCACGTACTCTGCCTTGTCAGGTTAGAAAATTAATGTAAGTTACGTGTTTGTATACTTCCGATCTTGGGTACGTATTAACAAAATAATATTTCAAATAATTAATTCATAATTTTCGGGTACTACTACTATAGTAGGCAATAAATAACTTCGGTATTGTGACCATTGTCATTTCCCCCTACCCTTTTCTTACATATTTGCCCACATAATTACCAAAGTAACTTAGGGAAATTGATCAGTTTCTGTTATTGCCATTATATTATGTAGTATTTACGATAAGAAAATTGTTTTTTTTTTTTTGGCAATATTTTACTATGATTTATGTTGAACGGTAGTATTTTTGCTCATTTGTCCGATTACATGTATTTACTGATGTTGTCATACACATACATATATATACATATGTACATGTATATATACATATATATATATACATATACACGAAGGACATAGGAAAAACAATGGTAACCCACAATTTACAACTAAGATTTACACACACACACACACATATATATATAGACTATATATATATATATATATATATATATATATATATATATATATATATATGAAGATAATAAAAATATGAGGCAATTAAATTATATTAACATCAGTAATGTTATAAATTTACTATGTTTGTTAATGCTATTGTAAATCGTTACAAAATATGAGTTTATTATTTTATTCCGGCATGTATTTCAAACATTTACAATTGAAGGATGCTAGTGTTTTCTTCCCATGTATTTCGTGTGTTTGTGTTTAGGAGTCTTTTCTACGCCAGGAATGTATTCGTTACGGTAACAATAGCGTGGGAAAACCTGTTTGACAGAAATTTTATAATATGATTGCAAGAAACATTTTCACATATTTGATTTGCATTGATAACTTTCTCAGTACATTTGGTTGTTTGATGGTTCAGCGTTAGAGATATGGTGACGTTCGTTATAGAAAACCACCTCAGAAATTTACTTTCCTGGTACAAAGGGGTAAACAGGCCAAATAATTATTGGCGAAGAACCCGGGGATTGAAATTAATAAATGAAGACGGGTTGTCAGGATATTGCCGTGATTCAGTTACATTTTAAATACAGCAACGAAGTTGTCTTGTATTGACGGAAAGACTTTATGCGCCACTATGTTTGTTGCATTAACTGATATGAGTTTTTGTAACAATGGTAGAAGGACGCCGTCCTCTGAAATCGAAACCAGAAACTAGTGTTAAATAAGAGAGCACTCAGATATCGTGACTAGCCAACACGTTTTTTAAGAAATAAGTTTTAACCGCCAGAATTGATTGTACTTCTTGAAGAATCATTACAAAATTTAATTGAACTCGAATTGTCTTATGTCAGTCAACATTGGACCATTAGAAAATAACTAATTTCTAAATATTTATTAATAGTTACTAACTTATAATATTAATCAGTTTAACCGTAGCAGTAGCAGAAGTAATCACAAAGTGCTCCTGTTAAGTGTCAGTATTTCTCTCTTCCAAACTTTAAACGAGTACTTCACGTTTATTTTTACTTCGTAAACCCATCACTTCCTCTTTCCTTTCGTTTCCAAATTTACTGCAACTGCAAATTGTTAACGCCTACGTTGCAAACCATTACTTTTTTTACGAGTTATTCGCTCCTTCCTCTTTTTGCCCTCTTTTGACGAGATGGGCTCACGTCATTAAAATAAAGCGGGGGCCATAGTCACTGAGCGTTTTCCTCTTTCTCTTTTATAAAACTGTAATTACATATCTGTAATTATTGTGGACGTACGTCTATTCATTACACTGCCTTTGCCTTTACACGAACTCTGAAGCGAAACTAAATAAAACCGCACTTATTAAATACAGACCTGGTTCCGAAAACAAACGACCAAAATTCTAGATGAAAAGTAAAAATAACCGACTGACCTAAGTCCTGGCTCATCATATACATAAAATTTACTATTATTAATATTTTTCAATTTTTTATTCGTGATAATATTATGTGGCCGTTATGACACAAAACTAAAGGGATACATTACATTTCAATTTAAATATTTTCATTGTGTTTTATGTTTAATTTAATTATTATTTTGAAAAAATGTAAAGGATTTTTTTAACTTTTATAATTACATATTTTTAACCTAAGAAATTATTTTCCCTGTCTCCTATATAAACCAGCTTGATTACAGCAGCTTAGTACTAAAACAGCTGAGTCTTTAAGGAATAAAGAGAAAGAACAAAATGGGAAATTAGGTATTCTCCTTACATTAATATCTTAATAGAAATTATGGAACATTTTACATTATTCGGAAGTATAATCCCAATATTTTATTTATTTATTTATTTTAGCTTTACTTTGGCCGGTAAATAAATGAATTGAATGATGGTAACAAAAATGTACCGTTCTTAATAAATTTTTGTTGCACATTTTTCAAAGTTAATTGTTTCAGAACTTTAATAAATTATAACAAATATTCAAACCAAAAATCGAAATTAAATCATCACTATCAAAGTATCCTGGTGGTTCTTCGCAATAAATTTTCAGTTGTGTGTGGTGTACATATCTTCCCACGTGTATAATTTTTTTTTCTCGTTGGATTAATGAATGAGTGTAATAGAACTGGGAGCGCACCACTTGCATAGTTCCTTCCAGAAACGAGAGGAATGATGTGGGTTGAACGAACTGTGCCAGTCAGGCTAGCACATTGGAGCAGGATAACCCTTCCGCAACAAAGCGAATTTCCCAGACCGCCCTATTGTACCCTCGCACCCATCAGAAGCCCTAACCCCCTCACTTTTTTGTGTTGGTAATCACAAATCCCAGCTCTGTTGAGTTGATTAGTAACCCAGCGGGCTTAAATCTCGTTACCCCACCCTCCAACCCCCGAATAATCTAGCCCACCCCTAGTCCACCCTCGGCGCGGTGTCACAATGCCTTTTCATGCCATTTAGCGTCACCCAAAACTCCCTTCGGAAACTCGCGAGCCACAAAGAGAATTTTCTCCCTGGAGTCGTGGACCTACTCAACACAAGCACACGAGCTGCAGGATCTAGTTCCTCGTGTGCGCGCTGTGTCGCTCCGTAGCCAGAACTGTCGCCAGCATCACAAAAGATCTGACACCCCAGCAAACCCTCCGCGAGGACTTGTTTCCGATCACAATTCGCTTCACTGGCTCGTTTCAAACTTTGTTGGCCAACCCATCACGTCCCAGCGGAGTGGCTCAACTCCCCTCAGCTACCCAGGACATAATTCATTACGTGACAGCGTGCTCTCCCTTGGGAAACAAGGGTTCCTCGTGTCTTTTATGGAGGGGACAAACATCCTGCCAAGTCGCTTTACTGCCTGAGTAATCACGCTAACACGATTTTGGTGTTTGCTTATTGCAGGGCTTATTTCATCAATTTGGCGTGAGTGGTTTCAGATTGAATGACTGTCGATACCACTTAAATGAATCCTTCCTCGATCCACCCCCTCAAGATACGAATGGATACTTGAAAAAGTGTTGGTCTCAATCTAAGAGTGAGGCAGTTTCAAACTTTTCTGTGAAGGAGCGCTCTTTGATCCACCAATTTATTCGTTTGGGTACTAGACATAAATGCTTGCAACGGACTGAAGGAACTAGGTAATAATTATTATATTTCAAGTATGTCAAATTTTACTGTCGTAGAAACAGATATTGAATTTCATTATAGTCATAAGATTTCTGGATTTCTGTTTAACGAATACCGAAGTGGGAAACAGAATACGCAGATTTTATATATTTGTGTTCGTAGTTGAGGTGTTTAATTCTTAACCCGTTTTAATACATCACCATCCACACGTCAAATATATATATATATATATATATATGATAAGCATTTACACCTGAAATATTAAATATTGAAGAAGTGTAACAGAGTTATTTATTTTGTCAGTAACATTTAAGTAATTTAATGTTTAATTTTTCTGACATTTCTGAATACTCTGCATGTTAATACTCAGCTGCTTACTTTTATGATCGCAAGTTACATAGTCATATATACACAAGAATATTACGTAATTTTCATGCAACCGTACAGGAAGCAGGTTTTTTTTTCTTTCCGGCATAGTAGTGGACAAAATGTGTGTTGCACTGTTGGTGAAAAATATGCGTTTAATGTTAGAACTGAAGTATAAAGTCTTAAACTTGACCAACAACTATATGCCCATGTTTCATCGACTTGCTGCGACTCTGTGAATCAAAAATGCCTTGCCTGGAGGAGTTTATACGACATTCAGGACATGCGGAACGACCCGAGAGAAAAAAAAAACCGCAACATTCCTCGCAACAAAGGAATATTTTCGGCTGTGTCACAGTTGTCTAGCAAAGTTCCATAGCTTTACAAAGGACTAACTTCTACTACTAGCGTAGCTGGTGTTTAACAAGAGTCCATTCTAGGAATTATGTAGTCTCGTTTCCTACAGTGTAGCACTAGTTCACTCTCTGTTTCGACACAAAAATTGCATATTTTATAACTTTGTCGTTTTGTTTGATCATATTAAGTACAGTTTACGAGTTATTCACTTTTTTACATATGTACTTATAAATTTGTGTTTTCTCTGGATAAAAACCTGTTGTAGTGTTTATAATAAAAAGTAATTAGAAATAAAAATGTGGATGTTTTTTTCAGAAAGAGACAAGGTTTCACGTATCTTAACTCACACACACACACACACACACACACACACATATATATATATATATATATGTATATATATATATATATATATATACGTTTGTCATATTACTGGATTTAAAAATTCACACGCGTTTATGATAACATGTTCGGCAATAATTTTTTAGTCTCCGCCAGCAAGAATGGAACTGGTGGTTGTATTTTTTTTTAATATTTGTCATAATTTCATAAACTGTTCTTACGGCTTCTTCACTTATTCAGAAGTACTAGTTTTCCCTCTTAAACATCGTATTTATGTTTAGAACTAGATGGTAAAAAGTATTTTTTTCTCTTAGTTTACCCATAATCTATTCGGTGTGATCCTACAATTATAAATCATTGTAAGGCACAATAACGCGGTATTGTCTGTATAATGATAAAACCTTGATATGATACATATTTCCCATCACTAAATACGTAAATCGAACAAATGCACTTACGTTCTTCCTGTAACTGATCTTCTGAATTTATAAGCTGGAAATTCGAAACTATTCGTAAAGGATAAGTGTTGATGAGAAAATTAGTGATGGTTGTCAGAGAAGGGAAAAAATAAAATTGCTTTTTATTAAAGCCGTTTCACAGGCGGAAGGAAGAATCTTAGCACGAGATATTATTATCAAATTGTAGTAAAGATCCGTGACAGTTTTACGTGTATAATGAACAATAACAAGCACACAGGTTTTAATTTTTAATTAAGTTAATTACTTGAGAAATTATTTCAGTTTTGTTTTAACACTTATCCTTTCTCTTATATTAGTTTTTCAAAAAAGTTTAGCGAAAAAAAATGTTCTCTTTCTTTTCGTATGCCAGCTACATTAAAGTCACGGGATAAAATATATTTGTAATTATTTTGCTGAATCCATACTCTTGAGTAATTAGATGTAGAGTTAAATGCCTTGTTTTCGAAATTCCCGCTTCCCAATACTAAGCTTAAGGGCGCGATCTACCGCAATTTTCATCAACATGTTTTTTTCTATATTTGTACCAGTATTTTTTTTTTTTTTTTAGACACAAAATGTGGCTAAATTTTTCTCTTGTAGAATTTTTTTTATCTTTCATAGTTTTTGCGTAATGACTCGTTTAAAGCCAAAATTTGCGATATTCCCGTTTCAAGCAAGACACTAAAACCAACTCACTTACCACACTGAAGAAATTCACCGATAATAAGGATACGATGAACTACAAATTGAGCGATATATTAAATCACAAAATAAAATAATTTTGTATTTAAATAAAATTATTGAATTATTAAAATTTTTATTTTAAATTTCTGGATTTATATTTATATTCAAAATGTTTATTCTTTGTTTTTATGGATGTGACGTATCCTGCGATGCCTTTATCCACTGTGAGTTTTTTTTTACTTTGGCACGTCAGTTCGTTTTAGTGTAGTTCTTAAAACGAAAAATGCAAATTTTCACTTTAACAAGCCATTACGCAAAAACTACGAGAGATAAAAAAATTCATAAGCGCGAAATTAAGTCACATTTTGTGTCTAAAATAAGAAAAATAAATTTCTGATACGAATAAAAAATAAAACCATGATGATGAAAATAGCAGAATACCGCGCCCTTAATAAGCTCATATCATTTTTTATACATAAACTGTTGTTTATTGTCATTTGTGTCTGTTTTGATTGATTGTTTTTTTTTTTGCTCTTCACTATAACTGATTAAAATTTGTGTGTTTTACTGCTGCTGCCAAGTCTTTTGCACCAAATACTTTTCTGTTCTATGGCCATATCACACGTTCGAACTTACTTATTTTATTGGAACCAATTTGATGACCTGTTTTGTCGCATTTGTGCCTGTAAAAAAAGTAAAACGAACAACAATGTAACTTTTGCCATGTGTATGGAAAAGGTTTGTTTGCACTGCACAAATAAGTTTTTTTTTTCGTTTAGAGTGTAATAAGTACAACTAAGCTGAAACTAACTTTTCGTATTTATAGTTTAAAAAAATAGTTGTCGTGTTACTTATTTTAGCACGAATGGTACTATTTTCTTGTAAAAAGTTAAATAAATTTGTTTATGATACTTTACGTTTAAAAGTAAACAGACTGTAGATTGACTGTGACAAGTGTCAACAAAAAAAGATTGTATGTAACAGTGTTAATGCAATAATTTTTATATTCTCGTGCATGTACACTTACTTTTAGATGCGCGTATAAAATATAAAATACTTAATTTAAACGTAGGCTCAACGTTTTACGGTGTGATTGATTAGATTACGCACATGCTTCGTGGCTTACAAATCACTTATTACATTAAAGTTACGATAAGTTCCGGGTGGTAAATAAACCACAAACCTTATAAAACTAGTTTTTAATGAACATCTGAAGATCTTGCTGTTGCTTAAGTGTAATTTTTTCTCAATAACACGTAAATGACTGCAATAAACAGGGCATGTTTTTGACACCATTACGTAAATAGGCCTATAATTTAGTGCACGAACATCTAATTTCCACTGACAGAAAACTTTTTGGAAAAATTATTTTTTTATGAAGTTTTATAATTTATTTTAATTACACTGAAACAATAATTGGGTAATTTTACACATTATATGTTCCAGTAGTCATTTCACAAACATACGTGTATTTTACTGCATACATGGTTTTTGTTTAGTTTAACAAAACCTCAGAGTAAATGTATCAATCATATTTGTAAAATAGCCGAGCAAATAACAGACCATTAGATAAAATAGATAGTCATTGTTGAAGTAATTTTGTGACTAACGAGTAAATAAAGATATTACTTCCACAAAGAATGTGTATTGTTTCCAGATACCCAGTGTAAATTTAGAAGTGCACAATGTAACATACTTATTTTTACTATTTCAATAATTTTCTTCATCGTTGTTTTGATATATTCTTTACTGTTCATTTCAAGATGTTTCAGACAGTTAACAATGTTTCGGTTATGCGTCAGGATTTAATTACTTCATCTGGGATACCAATCCATTACTCTAACCAGAAGAGCAGAAGCGTAGTCTTAAATGAAACATGTTGCCCATGGATATTATTGTATATGCCTTTGCTGTGGATAAATGGTCATATTTTAAAATGTAGGCTAAAGTTTTGTAGATAAGTTTTTGTATCTTTGTTTATTTTTCACTTAGTAAAAATTTAAAGCAGTTAGCCGTGCTTTAACAACGCCTCTTGAGCAGATGAGACTTCATTGTCTAGCTACTGAGTATGCTTAACTGCACTAGCGCTTGCATCTGAAATACAACCTGGACATTAAAATTTACTTTTACTATTTATGTGTCTGCATCTCGTACACTAAGCTTACACATTTAAAAATTAAATAACAAAACTTCAGTTTATAATTACGATTAACGTATGATTTGTACTGGACAGTAAATTATTTTACCGTATAAAGAAATTTTTAACATTACAGAACATTTCTGGGCTTCTAGTAGAAACACAGTTTCAATAATTGTTATCCTTTAGAGGATGTGTGTTTAAAGATTTAACTGAAACTTGTTCACTTGTATTTCAATGTCTGTACAAATATTAGCTGCCGTTAAGAAAGTATACTTTGCACCCCCATGGGTAACTTCGCACAATTAGGTTTATTACGTTCTGTGTTGGAATTCCAGGATAATAGTCACTCTAAAGTACTTTATATTATTGAAGCTATGAATGCCGAAGTCTTTAAAAATTTGCGATTCTGCAAACTTTCACTTATAACAAAAATATGTAGTGCAAAGTAACCCCGTTTTACTATACCCCAAAAATCAGGAGATGAAAGACTACAAGACAACATACGTACAATACAACCGGAAGTTATATATATATATATATGTATGTATATATAACTACGCCAAATTAAAATAGTAAATTTGTATTTAAGTAATTTTTTCTCACACTAAGAAAATTTGTAATATGCTATGTACGTATAATTTACTAGGAAGCAGGAATTAATACTTTTCAAGAGTAACATGTAGATCAAATTTTATTTCTTGAACCTTTAGTGCACAAATATATGCATTGTATGTAGCTGTTTTTGAAAATACACATATAAAAACGTAAAAATTTCTTAAGGAAAGCATTCTTATTCCACACATGTTTTAAAGTGTACGCGACCGATATTGTATGTTTGTGTGCATGTATATATAAACACATTTTATATATATATATATAGACACACACAGAATAATATTATTTTTTCAGGTTGACAATGTTGAAACTCTCAGACTCTCAAGAAATATTATGAATGCATAAATAGTGTATGACCCCTGACGAGGTATATTATAAAATTTTTAATAGTAATTTTTGCATAGACCAATTTATGTAATGTCCTGATTTTTTTTCTCTGATATGCTGGATTTGTTTTCTTTAAATATTACATTTATTTATAGTGCAAAATATAGGTTTAGGTACACATTCATTTTCATTACATATTTATGTTTCAACGAATACTATTGTGGCAAAAGTATCATAAAAATAGCTTTTCAACGTTTAATGTTGCCTGCACACTATGCACTGAAAATGTATTTGAAAGGTTACGCAGTGACAATGTATGATTGAACAGAATTTTTTTTACATTAACATTTTCAGTGCTACGTCACCTAACAAAATTAAGAGCTTAAAAATGGAAACAGTTTAAAATCCATCCGAGTTGGGCTGCCGTTAACACCTACATATTCAATATTAATGCAAGAATAATCACGTAAGTAAACATGTAAATTTGCATCAGTTAGATAGAAAGTAACTATTTACAACAAATTACAAAAAAAAAAAAAAACATCGAACTCAGAGAAACACAAAGAAAATACCGAGAAAATAACTGAAATGAAGACGTTATATACATGACAGGATTACACAACGGCGACGTCACACAATGACGATGGAGCAAAACAGCCTACTTCGTAAACTTCCAAAGCGATCGTTACAATATCCTTATTTGGGCGAAAGAAACATTACACTGGTAATACACAACTTCCAGTTCGAGCTATTACATATTGAATAATAATATAAAGAAACAATGTTATTGTTCGATACTAGACAATTAAATTATCTCAACAAGTTTTCATGAAAACGTGCCAGAAGTGCACGTTTGTATACCCGTATTACTTTATTACTACTTACGTTAATATCCAAGGTATGTTTTTTTAAGTTGACCCATGCTGTGCAGTTATTTTTCTTTACCTGAAACAAAAAAAGAACATACATTTTAGCGTCCCAATTATTTTTGTAGACAAGTTGAGTAATATCTAAACACACAAGTTTATAAGAAAATCTTAACCAATAAAAGCATTAATTTTACTAAACACATTTTGAATAAACTAAAATTAATTACTTTTTCGCTGAAGTTACACTTTCCTTCCAGTATCACATAAATTTTTCCCATAATGCAAGAACACATTTTAGTGGCTATCTAACCCTACAATTAACTGTCTATATATTTATAGCCTTATTAATTTTGTCTCTTTACTTAAAAAACTTATAGATAAGCGTGGTGTGATAAAGATATTCCAGTACAAACACTTTGTTTATGGAAGATCTCTCTGTTGAAATATTTACAACGACATAATTTAAAAATAAATTACAATAAATACATACAATCTCTGTTATTACAAATTCATTTGAAATTTTCAATTGCCTAAATCTGCCACACTAATAGTAGACAAAATTGATCAGCTTAGTGTTAGCAGTGTGAAAATAATGGTTAAGTTGTTTTGCAGAGAACTTAGTCGTATTTATTATATCGCTTTTCCACTTTACCATCTTAAAAAATACATCACAAGGTTAAACTCGAATAACATATTGAATACGTTATTTTACCTATGCCATACCTTATGCAGATCGTTACTAGATTATTTAGTTTAGAAAAACTAGTTAAATCTTCTTAAACTATTGGTAGCTTATGCATACAAGTCAACATATAGTTCCTGTACACATAGAATAATGATTAATTTACGCGAATTTTGTTGGTTTTATATATCTTAATAAGTGCTATAAAACAGTCCATACAGAATGAAAAATAAACAAATCAATGTTAAATGAAATAAATGTAATTTTTTTTACATACAAAATGAAATTTCTTTGTTAAACGCTCCATTATTTTACTCTATTTTAAGACTATGCGAAATGTATAATCGCACAACATTTAATGTTTAAAAAGAAATAAACTCTATATTTTCGTTTTCGTCACACTTCATGCTTTTATATATTTAATTTGCAACCGCATTAAAAGTCCAAAATCCTTCTCGCCTTACTAACTGCATTTTAAGCAGTGAGTTTATGATCAATATGATTAACTCAGAAGAATGAAGTCTTTGACAGTAATATATGTCATTTTTAGTTTTCCAACAAAAGAAAGATTACTGTGACAACACTTTTCCTGGTAAAATATGATTGTTTGCCGGTACTTTTTATCAGATTGATAAAGGAACAAAAATATAAATAAAACTGATAGTTCAGATATTGTTCTGTATTGTTTCTTCAACAACAAAATAAAGTAAAACACATTCTGTTCTTCCTCCTACTCCTAAACATATTGTTACTTTCACACAATGAATTCTGTAATATTGTGATTTCTTCTACAAATTTTAGGACTATAATAAACTAACGAAACAATATGATTACGATTATGATTTCTATACATTCGAATTTCTTGTTATCAGTCTGAAGAGAACTAGTAACCACATATGATTCCCGTCCGTATTTCAACATAACAATGGTTTTATTACGTTACTTTTACTCGTCTGGTCTGTTTGTATACAATTTATTACTGAATCTTAGTGTTTTCTTGTAACTATTTTCAATTAGGTGGACATTTTGTAGAACAATAATTTCGCAACCTGCATACCTACAAGAGAAACAATTATTTTCATTTTGGTGGCCAGTTCATTTAAAATCAAATTGAATTAAATGACATATAAAAAAACATAACATCCAATCGTCTGTAAAGTTCTACATAGTAAAAAATGCGCTGAGGAAAAAAAAACAGCTTCTGCAAAAGTTACTTTAAATATGATAAAAGCCATGCTAACCAATGTTAACAAGTAAGGTAATAAACGAGTTCAATAAAACAATTCTAACTTAAATACGACCTATTATTTTACTTACATTTGCTGTAATTTTGATATTCCTAATTATTTTATGCACATATTTGTTTAACCTGGACGTATTTACTAAAATATTATATTAATTTTATTCACAATAATGTTTCGCTTTTATGAGTACATTGTTCTGTACTTAATAAACATGGTATTAGGTTTTTCTTTTTTGCATAACATAAATCTTTCATCTAAATTTAAGTGGTCAGGATTTCACCCAACCCTCAATACCTAGGGACAACGTCTTGAAATTAGGTTCGTGATTGACCCAAGGTAGGACATCTTTACAGGCGGGTTCTCTTTCATGGAAAAGAAAAGTTAGCGATTGAATTTCAGGTAATATTTACCTAAATCCTACTACACCCGGGTACCATTCATGCCAAGGAGAACACCTTGTTCACATTGACTTGCAGCTAACTTGTGTCGATTGAATGGCCAGCTAGCATATTAGTGGCTAACATGCCAGTGCTTATACGCTAGCGCGGGATATAAGCGGTTCTGATTTTTTGTTGTATTTCTTATACAAGTCGAATTATAACAAATCTTTATGGACGCCCAACTGTTTCTCAACAAAACAGCTTTATAATACTTGGTATTATGAAATAAATCGCGCCTAGCTGGAATAAAAAGTTCTTGAAGTAATTTTACTCGATCAACCTTTATGTCACTCGAAGCAGTATACAATTATCGACAATGTATCAATTTTTAAATTTTATAATTTGATTTCGGCGATTAATAATTGACACAATACCGCAAATGCAGCT
Source organism: Medauroidea extradentata (assembly GCA_003012365.1). NCBI lineage: Eukaryota > Metazoa > Arthropoda > Insecta > Phasmatodea > Phasmatidae > Medauroidea > Medauroidea extradentata. Next base: position 136,345 of record PNEQ01099287.1, on the reverse strand, counting down.
TTTAAATCTGTGCTCAAAATGTTAATGGTGTAAACTACACCTTATTGTAGAAGAAAGTTTTACCGTGTGTACTGATCAGTTAATTTGGTAGGACACTGTACCCGCCATTCGGTAAAATGGTACTTTAAGAAACGAATTCTCTAAAAAAATTACTAAGAATACTTCCGTTACTGCCATACAACTATGTAAGCAAATGAAAAAGCTATACAGTGAGATAAATAAATGATTTTTTTTTTATTGTTACGCGTCGGCGAGTATGAACACTGCTCGTAATAATTGTTTTAAAAGTGAGTTAATCACGTCTGGTGTACGGTAGTTGGAGGATGGTTGGGTTGGCAATAATATCGTAGAAATTGTTCTTCTGTATATTATGAACAGCGGCTAAAATATTGAAAATCGTTTAATGGAATATGTACATAATGTGTTCATTTAAAGGAAATGAAATAAAATGTTTATTTACATTAAGCATATTTTACGTTATTTTAGAGCTGACGTATTTAGTGGCAGCTGATGTAGAAAGTACGTCGACTTGTAGTGCAGCCTTCAGCCTGGCAAAGTTATTGTTGATGTTTGGTAGAAGGTTACATAGTTGGTGTGATAACAGATCCAAGCTTGATTCAAGGTTTCCATAAATTATCAAATTTCCGTACGGCGGGTATATCTAGTGCTTTATTTGTAGAGAATATATGCTTGCTTTCATCTACAAGAATGTATACTGCGTAACCTAGGCCTAATGTTACATTTATCTGAGCATAATGCTTGGTATGAAATCTCTTTGAGGTTTTATGTAGCACCACAACACCTTGTGACTAGCTTCAAAATCATTATATGTAGTGAAATTTAGTTCCTTATAATATTTAAAAAAACGTATTCTTTTCAAAGCAAATGTTTTCCCATTCTGAAGTGTGTCAGAACTTAACATAAAATTCATTTATAACCTATCAAATAACAATTGCACTATTTGGTGTTATTTTTAAGTGTAATTAAAATTCAAATCGAATTTGTTTTCTCTGTGTATCAAACAAACGACCTTTTATTACTTTGAGAAAATTGATAACACACATTTTTCCTTTTACACTCAGATTTAAGGAAACTTTAACTTGGCAGAAACTGACGCACTATGAAGTTTAAAGGTGTGCATAAAATTAATAACATTTAGCACTGGAATGCGTTAGACTTATGCTACCGCTAAAAATAAAAGTTCAATTTAATTATTTATGTCTACAATTTTTGTATATACTTGGCGAATTGATGTGAAAATATGATTATTATAAAAGCTATTTTTCATAGCAATGATTCAAAACCAATTAATAATTATTTTTGACTGTGTATTTTGGAATGCGATCAAAAAATTCTGCAGTGTACGGAACATTTTATGATCTTAACTGTAGTGTACAATTACAAAACTTACGGTACTGCATATTTTTTAATAAATTTAAAAATAAATGTTTTCTTTCTTAGTAAAGCAATGAATGCTTTATTTCGTAGCGTCTCACAGATATTTTTCATGTGCAATTATTTGTTCCAGCAAATAATGTAGGAAACAATGATTTATCTTCGTAAGACGTCAAGAATTGGAATTGAAAACTTCACAGTTTAGTGTGCTGGTGAAGATTTCACATCGCTGGATGTAGCAAATCCAGACGCTTCCTCTATTTAGACCTGTCTGTCAGTAAAATGCCCCATACTTATGATTGTATGTAAGGATCGTCTCATCCCGTATAACTCAGGATGTTGACTGGGTAAAGTGAATTCTGTAAATTCCGAATGGTGTAAATGACTAGATGATCCGCGCACTGCTATTACTTCCTCTCGCATTTGTAAAGACCAGTCAACCTTAAAACTCCGTCTTATGTTTGTACAAATATGACGTGTGTTATCGCAGCATCTCTAGTTATCATCGAATAGACACTATTTAAAAACATCGTTTCTGTCATATCTCATACATTTTAAGCCATAGACTCATACGCTACGTGAGGAGCAAAAGCTGTTTTTGTCATTCTTGCACATGACATGCCACGACACTTAAATCAGCTGTAAACCTCATTCGTCTACGTTTTCATGCGTACCATATGTAATGTTTATAAAGCTTCATGTATAAATATGCTTTTAAATTATGAGCCAGATTTAATGGCAATCCTTACAGATAGGCTAACAGATTACCGATAGTAAGTTGCAATACGTAAATGTAAAATTTTTAATAGGACTTTTGAAAGCAAAATGTAAATTATTTTAAAACATAGATCTCTTAAATTGATGTAATGAATTAAATTATCTCATAACAAGTTTTGAGGTCAATAAAATAATTCTAACTTATAAACGACCTATTATTTAACTTAAAAATTTGCTGTAATTTTGATATTCATAATTATTTTATACACATATTTGTTTAACCTGGACGTATTTACTAAAATATATTATTAATTTTATTCCCAATAATGTTTTAATTTTATGGCAATCCATACAGATAACAGATTACCGATAGTAAGTTGCAATACGTAAATGTAAAATTTATAAGTAGGACTTTTGAACGCAAATGTAAATTATTTTAAAACATAGATCTCTTAAATTGATGTAATGAATTTAATTATCTCATAATAAGTTTTGCGTAAGAATTAAGTAATTAAGCGAGTTCATAGAAATTACAAGTGAGCATAGTCAGCATATAAACGGCAATAAGAGATTTCTACATTTAGTTCACTTATAATAGTGTTATTTTACCTTACGCGATCAGGCCCAGAGCACCACATGCAGCAACAAGGAATTAATCTCCATCCGAGTTTATATACTACACTATTGTACTAGTTGGTTGTGTTCATCCTAAGTTTAAATAGATCCTTACGAAGACCCTCGCTCCACACCTTCCGTCGTCTTCCCCTTGGTATAGTTCCTTGGTGTTTGAAGTTCATAAAATTCACAGGCTATCGTTGCCTGTCCATTCGAGTTACGCGTCTAACCATTGGAGACGCTTACTGGTTGTTCAAAGAAGTCCGTCAGTTCATTGCTGTGTCGAATAGTCATTATTGTGTCGTTGCGTCATGTATGGATCTCCCTTTAAGATTTTACATTCGACGACTAAGGAGTGTTTGTCGTAATCTTTTCTTCGAACACGCCGTGTTTCACATCCGTACAACACGACTGGCTGGGTCAGCGTCTTCTATATTAGAATCTTGACTCGCCTCGACAAGTCGTGTGATTTTAGGTGTTGTTCAAGGCTGTGATAGCGTCGAATACCTGCGTGTGTTCCGGCATTTGCCTCAATTTCACATGACCCTCTTTAGTGAATATTATTCCAAGGTATTTGAATTCCCGAACTCTTTTGCACTTTCAGTTCTCAATCGTTAATGGCTGAAGTTGTCTTGTCATAAGCACTTCCACTCGGCTAAGCAGAAGTTACTCTATTTTTGCTTCATTTACCATAATTTCTTGCTGCAGTTTTTAAAACCGTACCCGTCCACTGCAATTTCTCATTGGTGTTGTCAGTAGAATCACATAATCTGCAAAGGATACGTGTGCGAGATTCCTGTTTCCCACTTAAATACATACAAAATAATCACTAAATGTTTCAGCCAGTATCATCTAAAGGACGAGATTAAAGAGTATATGGGACAGACCGTCGCCTTGCCACAACCCAGTGACGATGTTGAAGCTCCATATAAGTCCGTTACCAAGCTTAACTATGCCATGTCCTTACCAAGCTGATAATTTTCTTGCACACATCAAACTCCCCTAGACAGTCACAGAGAATACAGTCGTATATGCTTGGTATTCTCCGATCACATAATCTGTAATGCGTTTAATCGTCTCAAGCTGGCGATTTGACAAGATATGGTAGCAATTGTTAAGAAGATCAATTCCTCGATGATTGTCGGAATCCATTTTGTCTCCCTTCTTGTAAAATTGGCATATCAGCACTGTCTTCCACTTATCTGGGATCCTTTCTGAGGTACAAATATTTTCTGTAAGCTGGTGAAGTCTCAGGGGAAACTTGTCTTCCCCCTCTGGGATATTATATGCCAATGTCTTATCCTTACCTGGACTCTTGTATTTCATCGAAGTTATCATTATTTTATTTTTTCTTGTTCTTATGCCCCACAAAATATTCTTGGATATTTAAAACAATGCATTAAACATATTATAACTTTGTTTTTGCGGAAAATGTATTGTGTAGCTTAGCACGTGTCTTCGAAGTCTGCTTTTCCGAGCACAAGCTGTGTTGTCTGTAACCACTTGTTTCGGGCATCTCCTGTTTTCTCTAAACCAGCTATGCACTCGTCCTACAACTAAATAATTTCCTCTTGATATATCTCTTGATCATTTTCTTCGCTATATTAGTCAATTCTCATATTTACCCGCAGTCATGTTCTGGATCATCCGACACGAGTTTCTGTATTGCCACAAAGCGGTTTGCTAACATTAATTGAAAGCCACTCATCGCAGCATTATCTTTCAGACTCTCGAACCGAAACCGTTTCAGTTTCGTAAGGCTGCTATGATTTAGTTTTGAGAATACTTCATAAACCGTGCACGTAACTGGGCTATGACAAGAAAATTACCACGGCCGCATTTTGTACTACAAAAAGTTTCGGAATCAATAACCATTTCCTTGGCTGTGGTTTGGATTGATATAATATGTGATCAATTCCATTTGGAGTCACCTAGGATCCTTTGTGGATGTCTTGGCGCTGAAATTTGGTGCTACTGATGAAAATTGCAATTTGGTATTGACAGCTACCTACCAAATGGAGACAACATGTGTTTAGATTATTACATGATTACAATTTTACATACTTTATGTGATTTAGTCTCCTTCCGATCGGTACAGCAAAAACTGATCAGAGGCAATTTTTATCGTGTGAAACAGTGAGTTTTTCCCGGTCACAAAACTGTGGGATGCGAAATTCAAACATTCGCGGTTAAAACAATGAATAATGTTGACCAGCCGGGCGGAACCAAAACGTTCCCCTGACCATTCTGGTCGCGGGGGGTAGAAAGAGGGGTGGGGAATAGAACACGCGGCGCAGAGGGTCTCGGTGACAAAGGACCTACAACAATGGCGGAGTGGGAAACGAAGGGAAGGGTGTAGGGACTCTCGGCCCGTGCAGATAAGGCCCAACCACCCCAGGGAGGAAGAGGCCCTAGTCTGATTGCTTCGATTCTTCCCGCGACCAGGACAATGGGCGGCCAATACGAGGACATCTTCCGCCGCGCCAGCTCGCCAAACAAACGGCGAACACTTTCAGGAGTGTCGCCTAGCGATCCACTTTAGATACCGTCGTGTGGTCGTCTCGGCCGTCCATAATATCCTCAGTCACCAACCACCCTCAAATTTCAATTAATAATGCCGATTGTGTACGCAGAAATTTTTGCTCATATACACCACAGGATGTTATCACGTGAAGTATAATATTAGAACACAGGCATTAACAGAAGATAATAAAGTGAGCATCAAAATTATTAAACCTTTACTCTATAGGGTGTGTGTGTGCATGTATGTGTATTATGTGTATGTTTATACGTAAGTGTATATATATATATATATATATATATATATATATATATATATATATATATATACACACACACACCGAAATACACGATATTTCTATTTTGCCTTTGTGTTAGTTGTATACCCTCATCAAAAGCCCTTTGCATAACCCAATAAACGTGTTAATTTCTTTGATCTTTATTAATTGCGCAGTTTCGAAAACGGTGCCTTTTCAAGTGACAACTTTCACTCTTTTTCAGTATCATAGTTCTACAGTGACTTCATATGAAATGTAGTTACAAATACGCGCTGCCCAATGTCTGCTAAAGAATTTTTTAACTACAGAAACTTGAAAATATGGCATATAAAGCTGTTAATAAATTGTAAATATTTTTTAGCTAATTATGTGACTATGTTTCATACATTTTTGTAGCAACTATTTCCAATTGATTTATAGCAAATGAAAATAATTTTAAAACGTTTATGTTTGTTCGTCAGTATCGCTGTTTTAATAGCAACAAAAATACCGAACAGGAATAGTATAAGTTACTGTTAAGATACACAATGTCACTATAATTTTAAAATTATTATAACTTTGAAATATTAAGTATTTAATACATTTTATCTGAATAATAAAGAAAACCACAAAACAATTACAGAGTAACGTTGTTATTTAAATTTATATTTAAGTTAAATCCCAACTATTAGTTTTTAAGTTAAAAGTGTGGTTTCAAATTAACAAACGTCAAACATTAAGTAAAATTTTACTAAATATTTTTATATAAGTACATAACGTTTTATTTCTAAACAAAAATGTTAGATATGTACTACTTGTGGAATACTTATGCAACAAAGGAGAGATTTAGGGATCACTTCGGTACATTTTGTTCTTGCAAACGTCTCATTCTTTGTGAAATTTAAGCGGCACTTTTAATTTCATTTATACATAGATAAAAAAATATTACATCATCGTATCTACCAGACTGCTTTAAAAAAACACAAGTGTGAGGCTGCTGTTAGTATCCAGGCACAGTAAGTTATATACCTCTATTTCATTGCGGAGGGTATACGTTGCATGGAATCTTTTTGACAATTGCAGCTGATAAATGCCATAATACAGAACAATAATATCAGGTTACAACCACATGCAAGTAGTCGATAAGTCACCTCTTATATCGACAAAACAATCACTTCATACATTGCTGATTACCTATTTTCCAATTCAAGGGAAATCTATATTCGCACTAGTGAAAATAACTACTTTGTTCCTTAGTTTGTTACATATGAATATTTCTAATAATCTTTTGTCGGGTTTTTAAAATATTTGTTTAGCTTGGGTGAGCCAAAAATATTTTATGCTTGGTAACGTTGGCTTCCTGCTCATGAACCTAATTTAGGTATTAGAGGTGACCAAATGCAGTATTATGAAAATTCGTAGGAAATGTGTGAAAATAAACTAACATTCAACATCATATGTTAACTAATAGAGTCAGACATAAGTTCCAGTAATAATGTAGCCTATAAGTCACCGTTATGGGGTTCCAGCATGTAACAGCTCAATTGTAAAGACATGTACAGTTACATTGTGTATAGAAACTATTTGAAATTTTCTCCGCTCTACGAGCTAAAGTAGGAGATGTTTAAAATTTAAAAAATAAAATTATTTTCTTTTGTCAGATACAAATGGTTGCTGAGTTTTTTGTTGCACTTATTTTAAATTGAACTTAGACTGTTGTGTATAGTGTTTAATATACTTCAGAGCCCGTGTCAATTAGTTGAATTTTTCGTAATTCCTTCCTGATTAAAACATGGTAAGATTTAAATGAAAATATTTCAACAGTGACATACCTAATTACTTTACCTTTCATTACGTACATTTAATTCGCAAAATTAAGGCGTAGCTATGGAATAATTAAGCTAATATAAATTATAAGATAAACATTCTCTCACAAAAAAACTGTAAAAAACTCCCAGTAACAAATTCATTCAATAATACGCACCTAATAGTAAAATGTAAGGTTTCTATAAATAAGCTTTGTCATTTATTCGTTACAAACGAACATTATTAACAAGATAGGTGGCGCAGGCTCTTAAATTACTCTCTTAGACGTTTTATGTACGCCTGACATATGTTATAGGAACAAAAATTTATGGCAGATAATTTTTGTGAACAGCAAAGCATTTGATTTGACGTCTCATTACTACGCGTAGGCCTACACTTGCGTGACTATTAGTTTAAATTTTGAAAATATTTGATTTATTGGATGTTACGTTGGTATTCAAGAACATTATTTCATTTTTCGTAACAAGCTGTGTATTACTCTCTCACTGGCTTGGTGTATTGTACGCTTGTTGATATCGAATGTGGCTTGGTACTTCATTCTTGATTACTATGGTGGGAATTTGTTACGCATGTAATTTCCTACATTTATATTGAACAAATTATATCGTCAATATCAGTTTTGTAAATGGTTATTCCACTTACGGATTAATACTCCGTTTGACAAGTGAGAGTCAGTTAATAGTTACTGTTTCACGGTATCATTTGCTTTTTTTTCCCATTTTTAAAACAAAGTCATAAATAATGGAACAATCTAATGCCTTCTCGCTCAAAAGGTAGGAATTTTGAACTTTAACATGAAGCTTAAGTGACGAATGAACCTTGCAGTTTTACTTTTATTTCGAAAATGAAGAAAATGATTTTAAGATACATAAGACCTTGAAAGTAGCTTTCAAGTATCGTCAGAATACATATTTGAGGAAATTGTACGCGCACATTGGAATGGTATACTCATTAATGTTTATGGACTGTTTCAGGATTTGCAAGCGGTATTTCTTTTTAATAGCTCGGAAGTAATAAACAGCTAAGTTATTGCAAACAGATTTCTCTTGCGCTTATTTAACCTTTCCACCCGTAAGCATTCATATGAATATTACATAGACAGAAGAGGACCATGAGATTCCAGCAGCATGAGCGCAATTTCTGGCGTAAGTATCTCCTTCGGAAGTTAGCTTCACAAAAGCATGAGGGCAATACACTTAAATACTAAAGGAAAATCATATCTTCAAATTAATTAAGTACTGTGAGAAAAAGTCAACATACAGAAGATTGCTAGAAAATAGTCCTTTAAATCTGAGGTAGTATGAAAACCTGCTCTTACCTGAGAGATTTCTAACCTACAAACTAAATATACGAGAACATAACATAGACTGGGCAAATAAAAATTGCATACAACACACCTTGTTGCCAGGCACTACCAAACGTTTCTGTGGCGTTCATGACAACATTACTGTCATACCATTGAAAATTGACCAATACGAATTACACTTATGTAAGGAGTAATGCACACCTATTGCAGGGGAAATGCGAAATGGTAAAATGTCTTTCTTTTTCTATCTTTCAGCGTGATAAATTACCAATACCAATAGTGTGTCTTCCCGTTTATTGAAAGCGATGTTTTACGCTTAGTTGTTTGAAAATATTTGCAACACATTGCTTGGTACTAAAGAACTCCACCATATTTAGTACGCAGTACACCACCATATCATATGACTTGGTGGATGTCTATCTCAAATTGCGTGGATGTGTGCTTATTTTCATTTAGTATGTCGTAGACATGAATCAGCAACGGCACTGCCGTTTAAAAGCAGCAAATGCCAATCTGTCAGTGAAACAACGTGTTTATACATGTTTTTCTGTTATAGCTCAACAATATTAGCAACAGGAAACGATTTTTATTAGCAGGATAAGTTATTCGTAGAAGTCATTATTGTCAATTAAAATGCAACAACTTCACATACAATAAAGTAAACACGTGTTCCTGAAGATATATGGATGAAGTAGTTTGGTAAAACTTGCCCTTTCTCAAGGTTTTATTGTACATAGACAGCTGTTTAAAACTTTCCAATTATTGATTCCTTTAATGCGTAATTTCACAACTTTTAAGCCTATTTTCCAAGGATAAAATGTGTGTTTGAGAGATTGACTTCCTGTCAGTGAGAGACTGTGTGCGTACATTTCCTTCTTAAAACTTTTCACACCGTAACCAAATTTTATAAACCTTGATGCTCATAAACAACTATTGTCTCTAAGCTTATATGTTACTTTAATGATTTGTGCCTATTTTAAAAATAGAGACCGCTTAAAACGTTTAGCCCTATCTCGTATATCGAAAACTACTTTAACGATACTAATTTTATTTTATGTTCTGATAGTCTATCAATGAAATAAATGTGGAATAGTGTATAGTTATAGGTTCGAAGGTTTTGAAGAGAGTATGACGTGAATGGATTATTAGTGTTAGGCGTATATCTGTGACTACTTAATTCGACCGTAATCAAAATTTTAACTGGAGCGTTCATAGATCAACCTTTCATTACTGTGCGATTTAATTTTGTAGGTATGCATTTCTGTAAAATAGAACAATGCGAACAAATAATTATATTTTGAAAAACCTGTACGCCGGCTTAGTGTCTTTGAGCGTAAGATTTGCGAGAATTTTGCACGGAAATGATGTAATGAAACAGTTGTTAAGTTTTGTTACGTGTATCACGTTACTCAATAATCAATCTTCATATACTAGAAAATCATAACCACAAAAATTATGTCTGCATATAGCCATCTTAGTTGTGCTCATAAAAGTTGAAGATGCCAATCAACATTTTCCGTGGATTTGTTGATCAATGTTCCGTTAAGTCATGTTTTAACACTTTCAATTTACTTAAATTAATATTTTTATCCTTTTCTTTTTACTTCGATCTCTCTCCAGTCCGGTAGGAAAATATGTTTTTCAATACTTATTTTCATAATCTTATTACTACATTAATGTTGCGTTTACGCACAAAGAGTCTTGCAAATTTTAATGTAATTTTTCATAAGGAATCACCTCTCGGAAGGATTCTATTTATATCACTCCGTTATGTTGTAGATTTTCCCCCATTGCCAACCTCGTACAGTTTTACTGCTAGCTGAAACTAGCTAGCATACGAATAGTGAAAAATTATTTTGTATAACAGTAATGAACAAATGTTTCGTGTAAGAATACTGAACAATTGCTTTGCATAAGAATTAGAAACAATAATTCGTATAATGGTAACGAACAATTATTTCGTGTATGATGATATTGGGTGAACTGCCCGAAGGCAGGTTTAGAACCATGAAGAACGCCGGGAGAATTTCGTATACGAATAGCAAAAAAGTGCTCCGTATAAGAATAATGGACAAAACTTCTCATGAGACTAGTGAACAGTTACTTCCTATTACAAAAATTTGCTACTTCCTCACATTGACATCGTGTAATGATAATATTTCTTTAAGAGCCACTGCGTGAACCGCATGGAGATAACACCGCTCGCTTCAAGCCACGGAATTCCATGATCAAATCCCATTAAGGGTTCACTTTCAATTTTCACGTATAGGAGGCGTAGTGGACGTTAGCGTTGGCCGGTGGGATTTCTACGGGCAATACAGCACACCCAGGCTTGACATTTCCCCACTGATACATTCGCACTTCATTTTTTCGTGTATCCTTCAGAGACAGTGCAAATGGAACCCACCTCGAAAACCCTAGGGTACATCCTCAACTTCGCCAATATATATATATATATATATATATATATATATATATATATATATATATATATATATATATATATATATATATATATATATATATATATA
>PNEQ01099287.1:99420-125077 GCA_003012365.1 Medauroidea extradentata | reverse complement strand
TTATACGACGTAATACTTAGACTACGTTATATTCATATTGTTAGAATATCTTTATTAATAGTATCACTGATAGTTTTTAGAACAACATTCTCAGAACAAGGCAGTGCCAGAGTAAGTTCATAGAAACAACATGTTATTTTAAAAACATACAAAGCAACTCTGTTTAAAATTGAGTCACATGCTGGTGGAGATTTTATTCATAATTGCGACGTACCCAATAGTCAAACAAAAGTCAGTAGGAAATATTAAATCGAAATTAATACTCATCGCAAACTGTGTTATTGATAACATTGCTACATAATTATAGACAGAGTTTAAACTCATATACATGAGTATCAGATTTACTGGAGTTAGATATGAATAAATGTCTTCGCATATAGGGTTAAGGTTTGACTTGGTGATAATTTGAATGAAATCACAAAAAATATATCAATAACATTTCCCTAAAATATGGTTGTCAAATATCGTGCTTGATTATATAAATAGAAATCCATGACTTATTATAGAAAAAAGTAATCGTTTTAGGAATATAACATGGCACGTTATAGATATGGTATTGTAAATACCAATATATTTATTTAATTACCGCAAAATCACCGTGTAGTCTAATAAGTGGAAACTACTTTTGCTAGCAGCGCGCAACTAATGTTTGAAACTATTTATTTGTTTTAATTTTAATACCAACGCTAACCAACAGTTAAATTAAGTGCTAAGTTGTACTTTACGGTAGTTTCAAATCGTAGTACTAAATTATTTCCACTATTTATAACGTGAAAAGAGATAAAAATACCGAAATATTAAACCCAAAAGCGCATTTGTAATTAATACATCACGGTCTTAATATTGTATTTAATTGGTTAACATTAAGTTTAGAGCTCTCTACCGTAATAAATGTGGCACAACCTATGTATATCAACGGTACTGGGCTAATGCTGTTTAACGTCGTTGTTAGACTAAAATAAATGGAAAAAATCTTAGGTCGTTTACTTATGTACCACTTCTTATTATGTACTTAAAAAGAAAACACATCGCATACCACAAGGCTACTAGGTGGTGTGAAGTACTTGTATAAGTTCCATGATGAACTGCGACGACGCAAAAGCCAAAAATTGAATTTGCTATATTAATTTTAACCATATCCGGTTATGGGCATTTCCTTTATTTTAATGCAGGCTGGGAAGGGGAAATTGCTAGAGATTTCTCCTCCCACAATTACGACCTGGATTCGATTCCTGGCGAGTGTCGACACGGATTTTCCAAAGTTATTATCGTGATAAACGTGCCACTGGTCGGAAAAAATTCCACATAAAAATCATATCGGCTCTGTTGTTAATAACTCTCAAATAATACAATTATATGCATGTGCGTATATATATATATATATATATATATATATATATATATATATATATATATATATATATATATATATATATATATATATATAGATGTTATAAGACACTTGGGATCGCAATAGTCAAGAAACGCCTTAAAATTGGTGACTAAACGTTGAACGTGTGATATCCCACACGTCACTGTATCTGTGACACGTTGCCCACGTGTGCTGCTTACGCGCACAGTTTACTGGGTTCCAATCTGATGTAACTTGCAGAGTGTTTGTGTACGTTTCCTGCGCATCAGCGAAGTGTTAGTTGACGCTAATGTGAAACAGCACATGCGGATCAGGTGATACACTGCTAAGTGGCCACAATTAATTTGTTTGATGTAACACGAACGATACTCCTGGCAGTCACAGGTGCAGCTATGTGGGGCATCTGTGATACTATGTTGAACGTTTGGTCACCAATATTTAAGGCGTTACCAACTATTGCGACTGCAAGTGTCTTATACCAAATTTCTTGTCTCCGTGTCGGCTATCTCTATAGAGGGTGTTTTAAGTAGCACTCATAAAAACCATACACATACACACACAATTAACATAGTTTTTCAGTACATACGGTTGTTTCTAACGTAAGAAACAATTCGAATAATTACAATGAAAATAGTCGCAACTTTCTCCTACAAATAAACATCTTAAAAATAACTACTCTTTATATGTACAGAAATTTAAATATATCTGTAAATGCTCTTAGCCCAATTACAACCATAACAATATTATTTTCATATAAAATTGAAAACAACTAGCAAATTTTAATTGAACATTGCTCATTGAAAATTACATTAAATTTAGACTATGGTAGTGACACACATAAATCGCGTTTAAAAATACTTGAATTTAAATTCAAATAATTACAATAAAATCTGATACTGCAAGACTTTACGCTTGTTCGATTCGTGCTGTGGTGCAGTCACTAGTAACGCAGAACTCCGAAATCTCTCCTACCGATCCACTAAACGGGTTGAAGGCCGTGGCCGAGTGGTTAGGCCACTCGCCTCCTATGAAGACGAACAGGGTTCGATCCCCGACTAGGGTTGGTTCCGTATATTTTCGCGCGTGGGAATCGTGACGGACGATGTCGCTGGTGAGCAGGTATTCTCGGGGATCTCCCAACCTGAAGGGCATCATTAGATGTCCCTCGGGGGAAACTGATGCCTACGAGCGCCAGTATTAAGTCTGCGTGCGGTGTACGAATCCCTGGCCCTCAGACAGCCTCCTCATACAATATGTACTTATGAACGGCTAAAGATCAAACATTTATTAAATAATTTTCCCTGTAACGTGCCTAGGAAAGTGGAACCAAGTTATTTATTTTAACACAATTCATATTTCCTTTCCTTTGTACCAAAAATAAAAACAATTACATTGAAAACGTTCACATTGGCAGGCATGTAGTATTCTTGCATTAAACTTAACTGTTTTGGGTATACACGCCACTGGGAGTGAATGTTGTCCGTATGCAGAACAAATCCACAATGAAAGAAAACGAAAAAAAAAACCTAGAATTAACTTTTGTCAACAAATATATAACGTACATGCTATCACAAAAGCATAATATTCGTTTCCAAAAAGACGACACGAGAAAAAAAAAAAAAAGAACACAAATTAATTCAAGAACGGAGTGTAGTCGTTTTATTAAGAGAGGCGACATAAAAAGGAGAAAAAAAAAATCAAACGGTAAAGTAAGGTGTATGAAAAACGGTGACAAGTAGTCGATGACAACGATGACCACACACATGACAAGAGACACAAATGGATGTGAATACCGGCGCAATAAAAAGAGTAAATACTGACGAAAAGTATAGGTCTTTTTCGACGATAACTGATGCGAAGTTTCGGGAACTGAGATATGGTCCTGTCTTCAGGAACACGAACAAATTGAGGAATTCCAGCAGACAGACTGTGACATCTGGATAAACAAGCCTCTTATACACCGTGTTAATGAAAGTATGTTACAAACTTTGTGAAAAGATTCCTGGTAAAAGTTCGGTAAAGTTAAATGAAACAAGTTTTTGTTGTAGCACGTTTTAAGGGTCAAATTTGCGTTTAATATATCCTAAAGTAATGTTTATGAAATAATTAATTTCTTAGTGTGGTTTATTAGTAACACGATCTGCAATCTGTGCAAATAAGGGGTCAATTACACGTCACCTTTATTACGTTTTGTTGTTCGTCACACCGTTTTTCGCCGTAGAATTAGTTGTTAATATATTTTATGGATATTAAATGCCACAGTTTTTTTCGCAAATCCTCTGTGAACAAAAAAGGTAGCAATGTCGCAAAACCGTCAAGTCATCTGTTTCAAAGAAATCTGAAAATCAAAAATGTGAATACTGACAGGTCGGCAACACGCGATACACGGGAGATTTGAATTAAAGTTACGCTAGTTAGTGATGAATGAATAGAGAACACGAATGTATACATGCATAGCGTTATTCAGTAATAGTAAGTTTGTAAGAATTATTGCCACTAATTTTTTACGTTTAAACGAGAAAAGATATACATGTTACTGGCAGTTTTGTTTAAAATCGTCTTCTCCGTGTTGGCTGAATATTTCTAAGCAGTAAATGCAATGTATTGAGCTAATTATGTAATTAACGAAATTGTGGTTGAGTTTTTAGTCGATACCATATAATTTCTTAATTTAAAATAAATATCTATCACAACCAAAACTATTTCAAATAAAACTACCAGACTGCTCTCGTTTAGTTAAAAAAATATATATATATAAATAAAGAATGTCGTACAACTAAGGGATTCATGACACTGATTGTGTGAACGGCATCAAAAAGTGTAATTATAATAACAACCACAAAGACTATATGGAAACAAATGTGTTGATTATGTAACACTAACTAACCGACGTATATTGACTAACATTATCAGGGGTATTGCATGAATAAATTTTGTTTAATGCTACGCCCTTCGTGAATAACCTACGTAACGCTTTGTCAAAAACAGTACAAGCAATGTGTACTTACATTGAAACGATAACGAGCATGTTGCAATTTGCATGACAAGGTCACATGTAAACTACAATCAACGAATGTGCTAGCCCACATTAACGTTAGTTTCACGCGGAAACAGTTTGCTGCCTTACTGTTAGGCAACGAGTGATGTTTGTGAGTTGAAATCTCAAAACGATTTCCCCGCAAGAAATGTACGCATGTGTTATTCACTGTCACACATAGTTAACAGATGAATAGGACGAAACTATTCCCACGCTTCTGTAGCGCAGTGACAATTGATAGACACACACTAACGAAATTGGACGAAATGGTCTTGATTTATCGTGAACCAAAGTGCAGTGGAAGAATAGTTGCATGAGTGTATCGCGCAAGAGATCCAAACAGACGACACCCAGCGCATACAATGTTTGCAAGAATCGTCCATCGCCTGCGAGATATGGGAAGTCTGCTACCAACGTTTCGCAACTGTCCTGTGCAAGCGACGAAGCGTACAATACACTTTGAAGAAAATGTTCTGAACATAGTCGACGATGAACCATCAACCAGCACCCGTGCCATCGCACGTACATTGGATGCATCTCACGTGACGGTGTGGAATGTGTTTTATAAGCAGCAGCTTCGACCCTACCATCAACGTCGATACCAAACATTACAGCCACGTACTTTCCACCCAGATATGAGTTCTGCACATGGTTTCTGCAGACTACAGCACGGGAGACCGACTTTTCAAGGTGTGCTCTGCCTCTTTCACACACCAAGATTATTTCAACACCAACAACAGCCATTTGTGGGCGGACGGAAACCCACGTGCGACGGTCGTAACATTTCACCAAGAGAGGTTTTCCTTCAAAAAGTGGGATGGCATAGTCCATTATCACTTAGAAGGACCATACATGTTACCAGCACGTGTTGATGGCTATTTGTACCAGCGCTTCTTGCAATACACACTTCCCGAGTTGCTGGAAGACGTACCCCTTGCAGTACATAATCACATGTGGCTACATCACAATGGGGCACCATCACATAATTCTCGTGATGTGCGTGAGTACCTCAACCAAGTGTTTCCAGAGAGGTGGATAGATAGAGGAGGCCCTGTCGAGTGACCTGCGCGCTCCCCGGATTTGTCACTTCAGGACTTCTAGCTGTGGGGTCACGTGAAGAGTTTGGTCTTCGAGAATCCAATGGACAATGTGCAAGAACTTGTAACACGTATTATAGCAGCCGGTGAAGTGATCCGAAGGGACGGCAACATTCTCCAGCTTGTGCGGTTGCCCTTACAACAGCGTTACAATACCTGTATTACTGAAGGTGGTCAGATTTCGGAGCATTTTTTATTTTTCGTTGTGGTGTTATTGTAGACAGTGTGATTTGTGCATTCTACGTACAGTTTGCTTTCAAAATACATTGCAGTTCAGCGCTCACTAGTATTACATTAATTAAAATATTCTGTGTATCACGTGTTGCCTACCTGGTAGTATTCACATTTTCTGTTTCCAATTTTCTCGAAACAGTCGACTTGAGGGTGTTGCAACATTGCAACCTTTATTGCGCTTTGAGGATTTGCGCAACAAACCGTTGGATTTAATATCCATAATATTCAATGGCAACTATTTCTATGACGCAAAACAGCGTGACCAACCCCATGACGTAATGGTGGTGATGTGTATCTGACACCTAGTTTGCACAGACTGTAGATCTTTTTACTAATAAACCACACCAAGAAATTCATTCTTGGATTTACATTAATTTAGGAATTATTAACAAATTTCATTTGCCGAATAAAATTTTCAAAAGCGTATTTGATCCTTAAAATAGCGCGTACGAAAATTTTGTGTTATATAACTTTACGTAAGTTTTTACAACGAATCATATCACAAAGTTTGTAATATTCTTTTACTAACACGCTGTAAAGAAAATAGGTGTTACCTATTCCATCCATCACTGATATCATAAACCTATGCATTAAGGCAATCTATTTTTAGTTCAAATATCATTTTTACAATTAAGCAGATGTTAACGGCAGATACCTCTTCACTCTTACTATTCATGGCCAACATTTTCATGAACCACTTCGAAAAAAAAGCAACAAAATACATAACACCCACGCAATGTATGGCTATGATATGATAACGATATATCTCACATCTGGCAACGTGGACCTGAAAAAGCGATAGAATTTGCTGATGTCATAAATTCTCTTAGACCATCAATACAGTTTACATATGGGACTGTAAACAATGTGAGCATTTCCTTTCCAGATTTTTCGGTATCCAGAGAAAACAAAAAATGTGATGTTACTAAGGATTACAGAATGCCTACTTAGTCTCGACAATACCTGCACTACATATTCAATCATTCAAATAGTACAAAAACTATAGTAAAAAAAACGGACTGGTATACAATGACGAATCCTCAGAAACGGATTAGTAATACCCTCAGAAAAGACATTTTTACGAAAGACTTTTATTTTGGCAACACATATTCATATATGAACCACCTTAAATTTAATTTTTTCAGGGGATTCAATCTATAAACCAGGTTGAACACATGTTATCCTATATGTGCAGGACTTTTCTGAGTAAATAAGACGATTTGGTAATAAGCACAGATAAAAACAGCATTAAAGTCAATCTCCACAGGCAAAAACATTGTGACGTATGTAAAACGAGCTATAAAACGACAAAAATCTCAGATCTAAGTTTATCCAATCTCTTGATAATGTGAAAGAATGTATATTGGAGAGACTGGCAGGCCCCCACCACACGCCCTAAATCACACCAAAATAGTTTGAAAAAGGTCAAACTAAGAAATTCACACTAGCTGAACATTTTTGGAGAAACAGTCATAGAAAATTATGAGTATATGCTAATATGCTATTGTAATTACACTGGAAGCAAACCATAGACAAAAGGTAATCAAAATAATCGGATTTTATTGCCGACACAGCAATAGTAAGGACGTCAGACAAAAAAGTATTGACAAAAATATATTTGTTATTCCTTCAGTTAAAATAAAATAAATCATTATAAACAGATAAACCTAACTATCGCAGATAATGTGTCTAAAATAAAAGTTAACTTAACAATACATTGCAAGTAAATCATTAGAAGTGGCGCGACCAATCATAAGGCAGCTTCTCTACCACTGTTTCAGATATAAATGGGCGTGTCTGCTGGAGTTAGAAGACTGGAGCATACTTCAGTTTGAGAAAAAATCAAATCTGTTGTAGTTGAAAGAAGCCTGTTACTTGCCAAGTGTTTCTTATTACGTCGCCTGAGTTCACATCCTCTCATGCCTCTTGTCGGTTCTGTTGTCATTGTGGTCCTTGTCCATTTATGTCGCCATTTTTCATACGCCTAAATTTGCTTTATTTGTTGTTCCTTTTGTCCCTACCTTCTTTATAAAACGACTATACACCGTTCTGAGACTAATTTGAGATAAATTATGTAATCATTTACGTGTCGACCTTCTGGATACGGTTGCATTCCTTTCCAGAATTATGTGTTGGTTACATGCTTGTTAACATGTGCTCATACTGTCTTTACTTTTACTTTGGTTTACTGCCTGGTTATTCTGCAACTCGGTAACATTCACTCGCAATTCCGTATAGTCACAATGAAGAACTGTTCACTTGCTAACACTACCCCTTTGCAGGAATCGTTCAATTATCAATACATACGCAATGCGCAAATAAAATTTACCACAACTGACACATATTGACAACAGAAAACTAAAGTGAGCGTGTAGAATAATCAAACCTACACTTAGAAACTTATTCATTCCCTAAGGTCCGAAAGTTTTTGCGTGGATGATTGTGACACATTGTCAAAAAAATTGTACACGTAACAGTGTGATGTACAACCATGTTTATGGTAGTACATCACATTTGTTGCGCAGTGCGCGCGTCGCTTGCCTTGAGTAAGAGGAGAGGTAAAGTTATGTTCGCGCATGCGAGGCAGGTGTGCGCGGCACAGCCGGGAGGGGTTTCTGCGCTTGCGGGCTAAAGAGTATTGATCGGGCGCCGGGCGAGACGAGTCAGCTGTGGACTGCCGAGCAGTTGAAAGAGTATTGATCGGGCGCCGGGCGAGGCGAGTCAGCTGTGGACTGCCGAGCAGTTGAAAGAGTATTGATCGGGCGCCGGGCGAGACAAGTCAGCTGTGGACTGTCGAGCAGTAGTAAGAGTATTGATCGCGTGCCGGCTGAAGTGTTATGACTGCTTGGACAGCTAAACACCGTTCGCACAGTTTTTTGTTATGACTACTGCGGAAGCGAGGGTGATAGGCATGCCGATGATAGAGCTTATAACTGCATGATTGCGAACACGTGTACGGGAAGTGGATCATTCGTGGTTACAAAAAAAACCGCAAGGAAGCCCGGAAAGTGCGTGAGCAAAAATGGCCAGGTTGCCTGGTTTGTAGAGTTAAAACGATCACGTTAGCGGACAGTCGCAGTAACTCTGGTGTTCCAGTTGTGCAGTTAACATTAATGACATGTTGTATGTTAGGGATTCCGAGTACATAATGAACTCACTTGTACGTGAGATGATAGTGAACCGGGTCAACGCCGGCCGACTTTGACGGTTAGTGTGTGTGTGAGCGGTGCTTCGGCGCGGCGACTAGCTGGAGTAGGCGGATAATTCCGCCCGTTGCTCTACCATCACCAAGAGCCTTGCTGGGGTAAGGTTGGGCCTAATTTTAAGGCCACCTAGCAGAACAGGTTTGGACGGACTGCGTGGTCAGCACAAAAGGTACTGTGTCGACTTATATATCTGTACTTCTCCTCTTGAACAGGGCGGACGATTCAAGATCCAAGAAATTGTCAATTGGTGTCATTTTATCACCATATGGTACTTTGGATCGTACCCTTAAAATTAATATAATGTGGTTGTAATGCACTTTAGTGCATATAGTAATCTGCTAAAAAGACTTAGTGCATAGTACATTACCAAAAAAAATGGACTCCATGCTTGTCAATGACTTGTTAAACATACATAAAACTAAGGATAGTGTACAAATGTAACCGCAAAGTTAATTTATTTGTTTTCAATGCACATTATGGTTGATGGTATACTGGTGGAGTTGGTGGATGTACAATTTTGCGTAAGAATGGACTTAGTGCACTGCAATTTCTGGTCGTGATTATGTAGTTGCACTGTAAGCAGAGACATTAGGGAAGTGAACTTTGGTTTCAAAGTAACTTTGATAAGATCCCCTATAGGGTGTGATGGAAAATGGTGCAATTTTGATAGTGTTATCCTTGTATTTAAAATTTGAGTTGTACTTTAAATTTCTGCTGTTGCGAACTCTGAGAAAAATAAAAATATCTGTTGTGTATTAATATGGGTATTTACTTGGTAAATGCACCACAGATAAACTGCGCCACTCTGCTTCTCAGAGTGTTCGCTTTGAAATATGTTGGAAGATTTGAATTAAATTTATATTTTTTCATACAAAAAAAAATATATTTGCAGGTACTAGGACATCATATTGGGCAAGGTGGTACTTCATGGTGATTGAGATAATGAGGAAAATGTCCTTTTTTTATTGTGAAGGAGGAGTTGTGGAAAATTTCTTGTCCCAAAAAGGTTTTTCAGGATTAGTTCAAGAAAAAATTCATAGATTTCAACAGAAAGGCGAAAAAACTTCTGAGTTTATCCAGGACCTTTCTGAATGTTGTGTCGCCCTTATGGTTCAGTTATCGGAGGCAGAATTTATTGAGTTGGTCCTAGAAAATTTGAATCCTCGTGTTAGGCAACAATGTACCTTTCTTACGGTTCCTAACTCCATGTCTGATCTTAAAGCCTGGGGAATAAAAACAGACAATTTAACGTATAGTGCTCAGCAGTATTTCAAAACTGAAGGGGCGAGTAATTCTCTGGAGGGTAGTAAGTGTACAGAAAGGAAAAGGGAGCAAAAAAGGGTAATCTGTTTTAAGTGTAAGCGAGAAGGCCACTATGCATCTAACTGTCGAAATGAAAAAGATCCCAGTAAGTGTTTTAACTGTGGGAAGATAGGGCATATTGCCAGTAAGTGTAAGGGTAATGCGTCGAGTGACCAAGGCAGGATTTCTCCGCAAACACAAACTGTTATTGGTGGTGGGCACACTGGTGCAGTTTTGCAATCGGAGAAACAAAAAAACTTTTGGGTTACATTGAAAGTTAGAGAGTTGGAGATTGCGGCAATGGTGGATACAGGGGCGTCAGCAAGCTTCATTAGTTAACAGTGTGCAGGTTATTTGATTAAAGAATTTCCTACTTGGAAATCCCGTTTAGGTGTTGAACAAGGCTTTACCCTACATGTGGCCAATGGAATGGGCTGCCGTGTGAGAAATTTCATTCTATTGCATTTTAAAATTGGAAAGTTTAGCTGGAAAAGGAGACTTTGGATAGTCGCAGGGCTTATTTGTGAAGTTGTATTCGGGTTGGACTTCTTGCAGGAAACAAGGGCCTTGATTGATTGTTCTCGTAAGCTGTTAATCTTTGATTTCGATCATGGATGCCCAATTCCTCTCCAGGGAGAAGTGAAACAAAAGAATTCTGTTAGGTGCGTGGGAATGGAAACAAAGGGGGATGGGCTAACAGTGAACCAACAACAAAAATTGGAAAAGGTTACTCTGCAGTTTGCAGATGTACTGACCCCCAAGTTAGGCAAATGTGATATTATGCCAGTAAGGATACAAGTTACCGATGAACTACCAATAAAATGTGTTCCCTACCAGTGTTCTCCACCTAAACTTGAGGCATTCCGTCAGATAATTAGAGATTTGTAACGACAAGACATGATATGTCAAAGTAAGTCTGTGTATGTGTCTCCAGCCTTCTTGGTTAAAAAGAAGGAACCGGGAAAGTACCGGTTGGTACTGGATTACAGAAAATTAAATGCCAAGATACATGTGGACCCCTTCCCAATGCCCCATATAGATGTTTTGTTTCAGCATCTGTCGCAGGCAATTTACTTTACTGTCTTTGACCTAAATTCCGCATTTCACCAATGTGTATTGGAAGAGGGGAGTCGAAAGTATACTGGCTTTGTCACGCCTTGGGGGCATTTTGAATGGAAGAGAGTCCCTTTTGGGGTTAACTTCGGAGGACAATGCTTATCCAGGATTCTTAACCATTTGTTTGAGGATCTTCAGTACCGCTTTGTCATTTCCTTTTTGGATGACATTTGTGTCTATTCCAGGTCGTTTGAAGAACATCTTGACCATATTGCTCAGGTCTTGCAAAAGCTGCGGGATGCTGGTTTTACGATCAATCCTGACTAAGTCGTTTGGGCTAAACATCAGATTAAATTTCTTGGCTTTGTAGTGCGAAAGGGGCAGGTGTTGATCAACCCTGATAAGATCTCCCCCATCATAAATTTCCCAAGACCCAAGAACGTTAAGGGAATCATGTGTTTTTTGGGGATGCTAGGTTATTTCGCTAAGTTCATCCCAGATTATGCTGATTTATGCGCCCCATTATATAGATTGAAAAGAAAGAATGAAAAATTTGTTTGGCGAGAGGAACAGGAGAGGAGCTTTGAGAAGATGAAGTGTGCTATTTCTCAACCTTCTGTATTACATTTACCCGACTTTTCCCAGAGGTTTACCCTTCAGGTCGACGCCAGTAGCATAGCGGTGGGAGCTGTGCTTCTTCAGGGTCAAGAAGAGGGCTACAGGCCCATTGCCTATGCGTCTAGGACTTTGTCTCCTACTGAGCAAGCGTACAGCTGCTATGAAAGGGAGGCACTGGCCTGTATCTTTGGAATGGAAAAGTTTGCATCCTATTTAGAGCATGCTGAATTCGAGTTAATGACAGATAACCAGGCGTTAACGTGGCTATTTTCCCATCCGCGCCAGTTAGGAAAAATTGGGCGGTGGATCATGCGGCTGACACAGTTCAATTTTGTAATTCGGCATGTATCGGGTAAGGATAATAGTGTGGCTGATGCCTTATCTAGGATGTATGATTCTTCGGAATTTGGCTTAGTGGATAGCGGAGTAGGAGCACAGGAGGAGTGCAAAGTTTTGCAAATGATTCCTCAATATTTCGTTGAGATTCTGAAGTGGCAGGAAGAGGATGATGAAGGGTGTGAGCTAAAAAGAGACATTGAAGAAGGTAAAGGGGGGAATTTTAAGATTGTGAAGGGAGTAATATGTCTAGTCAATAAAAAGGGAAAAAAGAGAGTCTGGGTTCCAAGGACTGTGCGGGGTATGGTTCTTAAATACTTTCATGATACTCCGGTAGGAGGACACATGGGTATTAGAAAAACAGAGTTAAAGGTCAAGAAGGATTTCATTTGGCCAGACGAGAGGACAGATATCCAAAACCATGTCAGGAATTGTAGTGAGTGCCAATGTGCGAAACAGCCCTGAAACACCAACATGGGGCATTACTCAGTCACAACAACAGAGAGGGTTTGGCAGAGGGTCTTCATAGATATCTTGGGCCTCTTCCGAGATCAACCAAAGGAAATAATTGTATTTTGATATTGGTTGATGGGTTTACTAGATTTGTAATGTTGCAACCTTTAAGGGAAATGAAGGCTACTACTATCTGTGATAAACTGGAAAACAACATATTTAAATTTTTTGGGAGCCCAGAATGTCTCGTGTCTGATAACGCGACCTATTTTACTGGCAAGACTCTTCATGACATGTGTTTTCATTTGGGAGTAAAACAGGTCCATACCAGTCCATATTACCCTTGCCCAAACTTAGTTGAAAGAATCAACAAGTCCGTAAAAGGTGCCCTGGCTATCTTTCATCATGATAACCAGAGGCGATGGGATGATCACATTGCTCTTTTGAATGTTGTGTTAAACAGTGTGCCTCATGGTGCTACAGGAAAGTCTCCAGGGATGGTGTTATTTGGGAGAGAGATTCCCCATCCGCTAATGAGTCTTTGGGAGATTGAGGTTGAAAAAAGCGAGTCTAGCATGAATCTGCCTCAGATCTGGACTGAAGCTTACCAACATTTATTGAAGACTCATAAACAGATGAAAGCTAAGTATGATCGGGATAGGATGGCCTGTCCTTTCAAAGTTGGGGATCTGGTGGTTTGTAGGAAAGTTTCACAGAGTAAGAAAGCTGAATTTTTCTCTGCTAAGTTAGCACTTGCCTACAAAGGGCCATTTAAAGTTGTATGCTTCTCAACGGCAGTGAGCGTAAGCCTGGCAGATCCTGAGACCGGACAGTTTATTAGGAAAGTGCATATAACCGCCTTGAAGCCATACGTAAGTGATGATCCTGTTATAAACCATTAAAGGAGGTATGCTGATGGGGATGTTGCTGCATGCTAGTGTCCTGTAGAGTTTCTTACCTTGTCTGATGTTAAGTGTTATTTGTATTTGGCTTCTTGGGGTTTTTGTTTCATTAAGGGTGGGATTTTGTTTTCTATGGGGGTTTCTTGTTGTAATTGGTTGTGTTTGTCTTCGTGAGTGGCATACATCCTCAAAGGCATAGGTCCCAGTATGGTATCTAGTTACGTAAATATCCTATCCCCTCCGTTTTGGTGGAAGGCCAAGCGAGGGTTAAATGGGGGGAGGCTGTGATGTACAACCATGTTTATGGTAGTACATCACATTTGTTGCGCAGTGCGCGCGTCGCTCGTCCTGAGTAAGAGGAGAGGGGAAGTTACGTTCGCGCATGCGAGGCAGGTGTGCGCGGCACAGCCGGGAGGGGTTTCTGCGCTTGCGGGCTAAAGAGTATTGATCGGGCGCCGGGCGAGACGAGTCAGCTGTGGAGTGCCGAGCAGTTGAAAAAGTATTGATCGGGCGCAGGGCGAGACGAGTCAGCTATGGAGTGCTGAGCAGTTGAAAAAGTATTGATCGGGCGCCGGGCGAGACGAGTCAGCTGTGGACTGCCGAGCAGTTGAAAGAGTATTGATCGGGCGCCGGGCGAGGCGAGTCAGCTGTGGACTGCCGAGCAGTTGAAAGAGTATTGATCGGGCGCTGGGCGAGACGAGTCAGCTGTGGACTGTCGAGCAGTAGTAAGAGCATTGATCGCGTGCCGGCTGAAGTGTAATGACTGCTTAGACAGCTAAACACCGTTCGCACAGTTTTTTGTTATGACTACTGCGGTAGCGAGGGTGATAGGCATGCCGATGATAGAGCTTATAACTGCATGATTGCGAACACGTGTACGGGAGGTGGATCATTCGTGGTTACAAAAAAACCGCAAGGAAGCCCGGAAAGTGCGTGAGCAAAAATGGCCAGGTTGCCTGGTTTGTAGAGTTAAAACGATCACGTTAGCGGACCGTCGTAGTAACTCTGGTGTTCCAGTTGTGCAGTTAACATTAATGACATGTTGTATGTTAATAATTCCGAGTACATAATGAACTCACTTGTACGTGAGATGATAGTGAACCGGGTCAACGCCGGCCGACTTTGACGGTTAGTGTGTGTGTGAGCGGTGCTTCGGCGCGGCGACTAGCTGGAGTAGGCGGAAAATTCCTCCCGTTGCTCTACCATCACCAAGAGCCTTGCTGGGGTAAGGTTGGGCCTAATTTTAAGGCCACCTAGCAGAACAGGTTTGGACGGACGGCGTGGTCAGCACAAAAGTTTCTGTGTCGACTTATATATCTGTACTTCTCCTCTTGAACAGGGCGGACGATTCAAGATCCAAGAAATTGTCAATTGGTGTCATTTTATCACCATATGGTTCTTTGGATCGTACCCTTAAAATTAATATAACGTGGTTGTAATGCACTTTAGTGCATATAGTAATCTGCTAAAAAGACTTAGTGCATAATACATTACCAAAAAAAATGGACTCTGTGCTTGTCAATGACTTGTTAAAAATACATAAAACTAAGGATAGTGTACAAATGTAACCACAAAGTTAATTTATTTGTTTTCAATGCACATTATGGTTGATGGTATACTGGTGGAGTTGGTGGATGTACAATTTTGCGTAAGAATGGACTTAGTGCACTGCAATTTCTGGTCGTGATTATGTAGTTTCACTGTAAGCAGAGATATTAGGGAAGTGAACTTTTGTTTGAATGTAACTTTGATAATATCCCCTATAGGGTGTGATGGAAAATGGTGCAATTTTGATAGTGTTATCCTTGTATTTAAAATTTGAGTTGTACTTTAAATTTCTGCTGTTGCGAACTCTGAGAAAAATAAAAATATCTGTTGTGTATTAATTTGGGTATTTACTTGGTAAATGCACCACAATAGCTTCTCGAGTGCGATTGTAGGATACTACTAGTTAGCAAGGAAAATTATCGGGAAAGCATAATTTTTTGCTCTGCTTCGGTATTGCTGTTGACACGCAATCTGACACATTCTCTTGTCCGTGCAGAGTGTATTACTTTACTTGATGTTTGTTTACACCAGTCATTTCTTTCGTTTTGTTCTTGCGTGATTGCATCTACAACGCTATAACAAAAATTTTTTTTCCTCGCTCAAGTGCAATTCGTTTTTATAAAACTAATTTCTACAACATTATTTACAGTTACATATCACCATAAAATCTTTATGAAATAATATTTCAAATTAAATTGTTTAGTTTTTATTATTTTACCGTGATAAATTTTTCTTCAGATGTTTGTATTAAGTCATGCTGCAGTGTGTACATTTCTTGAATAGTTTCGTTATAAGAAATTTTCCTGATAGCAGGAATTCAAACCTATTTCTTTGTGGTTCCAGCATAATACATTTTAAACGCTAACAAATCGATAAGTTGCCCTTGGTGCAACTCTGTTTTACTTCGAAATTTCCAATTTTTTATTTTGTACTCTAAAGCTTAGGATCAGAGAACAGTGATATACTAATTTGTATCGCTAAAACAATTATTTAAAATAAACTTTTATAACAGTATTACCTTAATTATTTCAATAACTGTAAATTGTTACCTTTCAGTAGGCCAGTGTCTTACGATTATTGTAGATATTTCATCATGTTGCGAGTAAATATAATAATGCTCGCAACTCTATTCTTATGTGTATATTTATATTACAAATTAAAATATGTGACTTCATTGTTCAAAAAAAATTTTTTAAAGACTTACGATTACACATTTCAGAGATATCAATTCAAATTGAACACAATTATTACACACATTGAGTCATGGCGAAGAGTTTAAGTATGCGTGGTGAAAGATTTTCAAAAAAGTAAGCAGATAATGTGTTTTACATATTTTTTCAAAGAGAACAACACAGAGTGTAATCTTTCTCTAAACATTTACTGTTAACAATAGTTTCCATAAATTCAAAATAACAGGTTGACATTGAGCAACAACCATATGACATACTAATTGGTTTTCAAGGTATTGTTACTCCCTTTATAATTAGTTTTACAGAAAGAAAAATAATTTGTTAATGATACTTTCAAGCGAAGTTAACACAATCCGCCCTAAATAGCTCTGTATGTCTTACCAAATAACAACAGTTGAACTATAAAGTAACTCGCATTACATAGTACAACAGTACATCTTGAAAAATATATTTTTGTACCGTTGACTTCCATATTTTATTTATTATTATTACCAGTGAACTCACACTGATATATTTTATTATATTAATGACTGATCGTACTTTATTCCGAAATTGCTACTTGGGAACAATTCTCAATATGCAACAACCGATTTAATACGTATTTAAAACATAAAAACAATAATTATTATAAATAATGTGTTAGAGAAATTTATCGCTGCACTAACTAGTGCAGTATTTCAATGTTTTCCACAGACCAATTATTAACTGACGTGTTCCATATGATGTCACCGAGGCTACTTGCCATCGACAAGAAATTTGAAAAAAAAAATTTAATGTACGTACGGTTATTTTATGGTATTCAATTTCAGTAATTTGATATATATTTTTTTACTTGGTTTCAACGTTATAATAAATAATAGACATTAATACATCATTATTTGAGTCAGTAACAAACGTATTAAGTAACAGTTATGTTTAAATTTTTTTATTGTTCTGGTTTGAAAACTACAACAGAAAAAATAAACATTTTAAATGGAAACCATACTGAAGACCAGTTGTTGAATGTTCTCTGAATGTAAACGAGCCATAGTAACCAAGTTGTGTACAAGAAGTCAATAAAAGATGGCGGCCCAGTGAAATTGTGTACGTTTCTGTCCTGTGTCTCGGAATTTATTTCCTGGTTCTCCGGTAGTTGCCGTACATTTACTTATGATGTGTGTTCCTCCCAAACACTTTTGGTCCTCTGTGCCGGATGCGTCAAGCACGTGTTCATGGATTCTGTGATCTTTGATGTGGTGAAGAAGTGAAGCTCGACGCTGTGTGCATCGGATCTGTTGCCCAGTACATATTAACCCGTCTCAAATGTGTTGTGAATGTGGCACAGCAGCAGAAGGGGATTACCTTAGTTTCTTCTAAGATCTAAACTGTTTTTTGTATTTTTGTGTCCTTTTGCACTGATCTGGTCTCATGAGAGTGCACTTTAGTCTCGTTCACGCCAACTCGTTTTGTCTCGTAAAATTTACGCATGTTGTCTGCTGATACTGCGTTGTTAGTGTAACTTTGTTTGTTGTTGTGAGTTGCTCTGTGTACTATCTTTGGCCTGCGTTCTATCTTGTTCCCAGTGATGTAGTTGTGCATTCTATTTATCCTGTTAGTCACCCAGGGTATTTTTCTATTTCGTTTGTTTGTACGTGGTTTTGTTTTGATCATCACACCATTAATTTCAAAGGTTTATCACTGCAGTTGAGACACCAAGAGAACTTGTTAAATAAAATTACTGCTCGTATCACTACACCCATTGATATTAGTGAGCTATCTGCAACTGGCATACACAAATCAAGTGTATTGTTGTCAGATTCGAACAGCATTGAGGCAACAATCAATACATGTATTGACAGCTTTTTAAAGTCTGACAAAGTTTATCTTGCCAATGATGAAGATATCTTGGCCGAAACACATTCAAGGCTGGCATCTCTCACTATGGACACCCGTACTACCCTCTCGACTATTCTGTCCAGTGTTGAGCAGCCAACGAGAACAATTGTATCCGTCATGAATGTCAGAGTGCCAAAACTCAATTTGCCAATTTTCTCAGGGCAGTGGGAAGAATGGCCAACATTTAGTCAATTTTTTAAGGCCACAATTCATGACGATCAAGCTCTTTCTGAGGTTGAGAAGCATCATTATCTCGTTTGACCCTTAAGGTGTGAGTGTTCACAATTCATTAGGAACATTCCGTTAACTGCTAAAAATTACGCAGTTGCATGACAGAGTCTGTCTTCAAGGTACCACAACACCCGAAATCTGGTAACACTGCACATTAATAGAATTCTAGAGTTGCCAAATGTTACAACAGCACAACACAAACCACTTCGTAATTTTGTAAAAACTTTTCTGGAGAATGCTTGTGCTCTTGATAGCTTAGACCAGACCATTACCAAAAGTAATCCTGTACCTTACTATTATGATGAAAAAATTAGTTATTTCTCTGCGAACAAATTTGAACAGTATCGTACATAGACGCTGGATGCATTCCCAGAGGTCGAGGAATTGATGAAATTTTTACAGTTGGAAGCCTCCAGAATAGAGAGCGCGCAAGAAGTAGGAACCAAGATGAGTCTGATTGTTTTTAAATACAGTCCAGGCAATCTTGAAAATAGTAGAACAGTCTTTCTTGCAAATTCTAAGGGGAGCGGGAAAAAGTGTATTGTTTGCCTACAGACACTGCATAATTTTTTTTTCTAGAAACATTCAACTGATTAAAGACAACAGATGCTACATAAAAAACGTTTGTGTTTCAATTGTTTGGGAACATCACATGTTTTAGCCAACTGTCCTTCACAACATGCCTGTTTACAATGCCGACAACACCATCACTCATTGTTACACATTGCAAAAGGGGCTTGTCGCCAGTCGCTGTATGGAGCAGATTCTCAGGTCAACATGTCTACTTCTCCAGATGAAAATGAACCTGTCTCTCAGTTTGTAGGAGTGTTTGCCACACATTCTAGTCGCTCTATGATCCTGTCATCCACTGCTCTTGTTTTGCTTGCTGACACACAAGGTAACCGTCATAAATGCCGAGCCATTTTAGACAGTGCCACACAAGGAAGTTATATTTCAGAAAGATTATCTCGAGAGTTGTGTTTTCCACGAGAATATTGTAATGACCAAGTCACATGGTTGTCCCAGTGTTATGTCAAGGTTCGCGGTAGGTTAACTGCAAATATCATGTCAGCAACAAACAGGCCATCAATGTTTAATCATTATATGTTAGTAGTTTACAAGATATCCAATCCACTGCCCCTAACAGGTGCGGATGGTGTGATTGTAAAGCAGTAAGTGTTTCTTCCACTTGCAGATCCAGCATTTGACACTCCTGGTGCCGTTGATTTGATTTTGGGGGCAGAAGTGTTTTCTAAAGTTCTCACAGGAGGGAAGGTTAGCCTAGGAGAAGAATTACCAGTTGCCCTGGATACCACTTTTGGGTGGGGTTTGATTGAAAAATGTCCTATGGTATGCATTGGTACTAATGAAACAATTAACTTTTCAGTAGCATTACTTTGTACTATTATGTTGGACTCCACACTGAAAAGGTTTTTGGGAATTAGAGGAACCCCCAGTCTTTAAGCATTTATCTCCAAACTATGTTGCATTTGAGCAGCATTACTAAGAAACGCACTACTGTCTACCATCAGGTAGTTATGGTGTTTGTCTTCCCTTCCATCCTAACATGGTGCTTGGTCAGTCCTAATTGTTAGCCAATCAGCGATTCATATCATTGGAATGTAAACTGCTTACTCAGCATGATGTTTGGGTCTTGTACAAGGGTTTCATGACAGGCAATGAGACTTCACAACACATGGAGCTGTGTTGTTTATCCTCAAGCCAAATATGCACTGGTTATTTCATTCCTCATCATGGAGTAATGAAACCTTTCAATTTAACCATGAAACTTAGGGTTGTGTTCGATGCTAGTGCCAAGGGTTCGAGAGGTCATTCTTTAAACAATTGTTTGTATTCAGGTCCCAAATTCCAGTTCAATATTGTGGACATAATTTGCCATTTAAGAACTCATGAATTTGTTTTATGTTGCGACATTAAACAGATGTACCGACAAATTGTTCTTCATCCTGATGACAGAAAGTACCAGTTGATTTTGTGGCGTTCAGACATGTCTAAGGACCTCGACATGTACCAATTGAACACTGTCACATATACGGTGAAACAAGTTCACCTTTCCTTGCCATTACAATGCTACAACAGCTTGCAGCTGATGACGGACAGATATTTCCTAGGGCAGCAAACGTACTACTAACTCAGACATTTGTTGATGATATTATCATGGGCGCTACATCATTTGAATAGTCATTTGAATTACGAGAGGAACTTATTAAATCGTTGGGGAAACGTGGTTTCAAGTTGCATACGTGGTTTACAAACCACTGTGAACTGCTAAATGGTCTCCCAGCTGCCAGTTGTGAGGTCATCTCATTCACTAATGATCTGCAACAAGCTCACACTATTATTGGACTACAATGGAATGTTGCAGGAAATGCTTTTTCATATAATGTAGAAGAACAGCTATAATTGTGTACTAAACTGTCAGTGTTGTCCTATATTGCTACGATTTTTGATCCCTTGGGCTGGTTGGGTCCTGTTGTGATGTGGACAAAGATTTTCCTTCAATCATTGTTGTTACATGGAATTGGTTGGGACAATCTTCTTCCTGGTTCTCTTTTTAATTCATGGCAACAGTTTGTGCATGGAATTGTGACTGTAAATTCTCTGTTTATTCCCTCATGGTATGCTAATGCTAGTAGATCTCCTATTGCTGTTCAGTTACATGGTTTTTCTGATGCATCGGAGAAGGATACTCTGCTGTTGTGTATATCCGCCGCCCGTTTCCAAATCAAGTAATAGCTGTGAAATTCGTAATGGCGAAAACAAAATTGGCACCTCTTAAGTCAATCTCCCTACCACACCTTAAGCTGTGTGGAGCCCATCTGTTACCTCCACTTATATATCATTGTCAACAACTTCATCCAGCAATATATGGTGAAATAATCTTCATGCATGGTCAGATTCAACTGTTACTCTGGAATGGATCAGTCATGCTCCTCATACACTGAAGACATATGTGGCAAATTGTGTGACCCAAATCCAGGAGTGGACCTCCCCTAGTATATGACATCATGTGAATATTTCAAATAATTCAGCTGACTGTGTCTCACGACGATTATTTCCTAGACAACTAATCCAATATCACATTTGGTGGACCGGTCATTCATAGTTAGTCCATCCGCACAAAGGCTTGACTTTAGAATCCTGCGTCGGCACAGAATCAGTAACCATTCCAGAACTTGAACCAGCCACACTGCAGTATCTATTGTTACTAAGGAAGACACATTTTTGTCAGCTTTTCAAAGATTTTTGTATGGATGAAGCTATTACGTGTGGCAGCTTGAATGCGAAGGTTGATTCGTAATTCTAGAAAGGCAAACATATTCAGAGAACCCCTTCTGTTAGTGAATTAAACAGACTTACTAAAAATGTGTGTTTTGTAGTTCAAAATGGGACCTTTCATAAGAAATTGCAACTCTTAAAGAGAAGTAAGACATGCTCACCTCGCATACAGAAACTTGCGCCTTTCCTTGACCCTCATGGATTACTCAGGGTGGGCGACTGCCTGGAGAATGCCACACTCCCAGTTGTTGCCAAACATATAGTTATTTTGCCTCATGATAGTGATGTCGTCAAGTTGCTGGTGTGAGCTACTATCGTGTAGCCTACATGCACGCTGCTTCACAGTTGTTGCATGCAATGCTAACATTTGCAGTTTTGGATATTGTGAGCTAGAAGGTTGAATCGTTCTGTGACATCTCACTACTTTCGCTGCAAACTAAAGACTACTCCTCAGCTCATGGGTAATCTCCCACAGCCTTGAGTCACCCCTCAACCTGTGTTCCTACAGACAGAGGTTGATTTTACTGGATTTTTTACTGTCAGGGCCAGCAAATTGAAGAAGGGAGGCACCAACACAAAAGGCTTATATAAGTCTGTTTGTGTGTCTTCCCACATAAGCTGTTCATGTGGGGGTTGTGTCTGAATAGTCAGCTGCTGCCTTCATTGCTGCAATGTCTCGTTTTGTTTCACGTCGAGGACTTTGTTCACACAATTATGCAAACTGTGGTACAAATTTAGTTGGTGTTGCAGCACATTTTCAGAAGACTGTGTCCAATCTATTTAAGTCAGCACCACACAAGGACACAATTTTCCCCGACAAACAAGTAAGTGTAATTCAACGTCTATACTGAATGTTCACGATAATGAAACCTCAAAAGGTACAATCGTGAGAAGATGAAAAAGAAAGTGGTTGTTACTTGATTGTGAAGTAGAAACAAAAGAAAATTGGGGAAATTGGGGACAGACACATGTAGCAGAATACAAGGCACGCTAAGAAAGGACGAGAGAAACTGAACAACACAGTAGATGGGCAAAGGCTAAGGAGGGGAATTATTTGTGCGAGGAAATAACAAGAGACTTGTGAAATTGAAAGAGTGTGTTGGAATGAGGGCGTATGTGTAGGTTTGTGTGTATGTGCAATGCACAGAGTAACGGGGATGGCAGACACGACGTTCAGTGAAAATAACAAGCAAGTTTTGGGTTTACACGTATGAATATCCGTTTGTACGATACGAAGGCATCCACAAACAAAACTTGGCTGCTCATAGTTGATAGTTTCGAACTATATTTTCACAAATATTATTTTAGACAAATTGCACAACAATGATACATGTAATTAATTCCCAATTAACATCACGCGATTTATTTAAACTTTTAATGCAGGTGAAACATCACAGATATTTTGTTTCAAATATAAGTAAATTCGGGTTATACCAAATTATTTCCCACAAGCTAAAATTAAACAAGAAAAAATGTATTCGAAGTAATTGTCAGGCGTTTATAAAAAATACGTTTTGTTATAAAATATCAAAAATAATAATGTATTTCAAATACAGTTTGTTTCTGGCTTTATTCGAGAAGTGTTTGTATGTATATTTAAGTAATTGTTGTTTAACGTCCGAATACACTGTACTGTATAAATTGAAAGACACAAATGTTTTCACTCCATAAACAAACACAGTTAAAACTACAAACGTTTAAATTGAATATTAATAAATTTGTGTAGGTGAATTTTTAAACAAAAACCTATAGAAATCGTTTGAAACAAACGATTAAAATATTAAATTTTGAGAAAACATTTAGTAACTAAGATGTATATTATGCAGAATGAGTTACACAAAGTGTTACAGAGCAATATCACATAAACTAGTGATCATATCCACACATGTTTCAGACAAAAGTTTCAGTGTTCGAGAAGGCCGTTATACTGGGCCTTTCTATTTTTATCGGTGGATGCGCTGAAGCTACGTCAAGGTCAGCTCCACTATGTTAAATGGAACAATGTATATTTTATTCGATGACATTACTACCGATTTGGCGACGAATTCAGTGACCTACAATACAAGGTTATTTAGTCACGCACCCAAAGGTATCAGTCACGCATTACCTTCTAATGTGAGAACATCGGATCGCGAAAATGAATAATTTTCAAGAATCATTTGACACGTTAATGGTGTCGGGGGAATCCCGTAAAACTTACAGAAACGCCCCAGCCCATGCGGCTCGTTATCCGGATAGGCAACAAAAATCGCACGTGACTTTTCAGTGCTTAGCTGACCATTTCTGTCGCATCGGTACATTGAAACAAGCACGATCAGACGTCTACCGATTATGATGAAAACAATGCGGCTGCTGTCATAGCTTTTTCTGCACTAAATCCACATGTTAGCAGCAGAAAAATTGGAAGAGAGAGTGGAATTAGTCGGCTATCTGTATAAAGAATCTTACATCAACACTAGTTCCATCTGTATCGGATGTCATTACATCAGGATTGGTACGGCAATGATTTTTTAAATCCCTACAATTTACGTAATTGGATTCGTAAATAAATGCGAACAGACATCTCCTTTTTTGGTTTCCTCTCTTTTCCGACAAATCTAACTTCAAAAATACGGGAAATGTGAATAAACATAACATGCATTATTGGAAAAATGAGAATTATCGATGGATGAGAACTGTATCATTTCTTAATCATAACTGTTGGTACGGCATTTTGGGCGATCACGTAATTGGTCAATATATTTTTTGAAATGTCGCTGGACTGGACAAGTATACGCAAACATTTTGCGCAACGTACTGCCTCAATTACTGGAAGGCGTGCCTTTGCTTGTTCGCATGAACATTGGATGCACACGACGGTGCACCACCCTATTATGCCCTGTGTTCGAGACAAGAGATGAATAAGATTTTCGGCCCTCGTTCGCCAGATGTACAACTACTAGATTACTTTTTTATGGGATTTTACCACAGAACGCGTAATGGTGGTAACACGTGCCGCGCCTAACGACATGAATGAAAGAATACGCCGAGCATGTACCGGAATTACACTACAAAAATGTTGGCTGACGTTCGACGGTCTTTTCATCAGCGAATTAGCAAGTGCTTACGAGTAGAGGGTCATCACTTCGAGCATCTTCTGTAGGTATACCCAAACCAAGGTTAGTGGATCCTTTGAGTGCGTGCCTAAATGTCCTTGTATTGTAGGTCGCTAAATTCGTCGTCAAATCGGTACAAATGTCACCGAAAAAAAATCATGGTTTTATTTAACAAAGTGGAGTTGACCTTGACGTAGCGTCAGCGTCTTCACTGATAAAAATTTAAGGTGGCCAGTATGACGGCCTACTCGAACACTGAAACTTTTGTCTGAATTATTTGTGGATATGATCACTAGTTTAAGTGACATTGCTATGTAATACTTTGTGTGTCTCATCCTGTATACGCATATACATGCATATGTGTATGTACATGATAGGTTTGAATTCGGCCGACAAACTGCGGTAGGTGATTTCTCAGTAAATAATAAGCACATAATATACACCACACTTTGTGTGTAAAATTAATATTAACGATGTAATAAGCCTTTGAAGTTCAAAATTTGAAACGTTATTTTCAAAAAATATGTGAAAATAAATTACTTGGAAGGACAATACTATTACCAACGCATTTAGTTGTTAGGCTCTTCTATTCCAAAACAAATTCTGGTAAAGACCTTGCATCCTTGTCAAAACAACATGGGTGGTAACCCTCTACTTACATACAAGTTTTGTAGCATCAGGAAATTGGAACATCTGATGACGGTTTATTGAGTTGTGTAACTTATGTAACAAAAATGATCCTCTTGTTGCAACTGTCTAGAACCTATCGTTTTCGTAAAAAAAAAAAAAAAAAAAAAAAAAAAAA
>PNEQ01099287.1:61247-99320 GCA_003012365.1 Medauroidea extradentata | reverse complement strand
TAACGATAGGTCCTAGGCAGTAGAAACAAGAGGATCATTTTTGTTACATATTTCACATAGCTCAACAAATCTTCATCAAGTGTTCTAATTTCCTGATGGAACAAAAGTTGTTCGTAAGTAGAGGGTGGCCATCCCTGTTATGTTCACAAGGGTTGAAGGTCTCTGCCAGAATTTGCTTTGGATTAGAAGAGTCTGACAACTTAACGCTATGTTCAGAGCATTGTCCTTCCAAATAATTTATTTTCACTTATTTTGTGAAAATAACGTTCCAAAATTCGAACTTCAAAGGCTTATTTCATCGTTAATATTAATTTTAGACACAAAGTGTTCTGCACATTTTGTGCTTATTATTTACTGAGGAATAACATCCCGCGGTTTGTCGGCCGAATTCAGCCCCACCGTGCATAGATTAATATATATTAATACATATATTAATATTAAAAATATACAAAAATAATACACCATATTTACGGGTATTTTAATATATACCAACTCTGAATGCTGTATACATTTAAAAAATTTATCGCATTAAATAATGTGCATCTCCAGTAAACAAAGTAAATAAAATACTCTTCAAAACAGCACCTTACGTGAAAGTAAACTATAAAAATTTATAACATTACCAGTTAATAATTTTACAAAATGGAGCCTTTAAGGCTTAATAAACTAAGTAAATGTTTTTAATTATACTTGATTAATCATATTCGTACATAAATGTGTAATCTTTGTGTTTATATAAAATACACAGAGCACACTTTATCACCTTTACGATTCTACTTTGTGTACATTATCCTATGAGTTGTATTTTGTCTTGTACAAAAGGAAAAAAGAGTCCCAGAAGAAAAGATATGTCTTAATTTGGCACGAATTTTAGTGGTCAGGTCGCAGAAATTCATTGCAGGGTCGTTCAGACTGTCATCTGTAAGCGATTATTGCCAGTGTTCTCTTCGTGTGCGCGCGGAGTTCATGTATGTGTGCGTCGGTCGTTTTTACCCTCGTTCCGCCCCACACCACTGCCGGCTTCGTCCCCTGCTCGTGTGTGGTCATTATCACCCTCCAGAGGGCGTAGCGGGGACACTTTTATCGCGCTTGGTGTGAGGGGGGTTGGGGTGGGGCAGCTAGCGATTTTATACCGAGGGTGTGGGGGACTCGGGGTGACACTGAAAGGAGGGTGGAAGAAACTCCTGCAGCGTGTAAACACTCCTTCTCCAGTTATAAAATGTGGCCATTACTGCGCCAAGAACCAAAACTTCTGAACATCTACAACGATAATGACGTCGCCGTTTTATCGTCACACCCACCTCATTCTTCTCCGAAATTCCCTCCGCGCTTCTCCATGTCCCTTGCCGGATAGGCACGCCTCCATACATCCTAGGCGCGATTAAAATTCTGCAGCTGATGCCCCTCAGCTCTGTTGTATTCTGAACATCTGAGGTGAGTGATCACAGTTGCTGTCAGGCAAGCGGGAGGTTTTATTACCGTTCTGTCTAAGTTACGCGGGCCAGCTGCCAGCTGGCTGCCTTTTTGGCCCACTACTACTTTGCGAATTGCAAAATGACTTACAATTTTTTTGTTCAACTGTATCCATGTAAATAACTCCGACTTTTTTACTCATGTGGAAAAAAAATTGAAATTTAGTGTTTTATGAGTAGTCTGTGAATGTACATTAAAAATATGCTACATTTATATATGGTCTATGTTTCTTTACTTATTTAAACGTGTAGTAAGAACACGAATTTTGGCAATGAATTCGACTTTGTCAAATAAGAATATTTAAATAAAATTTATTAGAAATTATTTTAGCATTTAATTTACTGCAAGAGGTAATGTTCTTTTTGACTAGGCATCATACATCAGCTAAACGATGTGGTGATAAACATCCGTTATTCTTATGTTCACATGGTCAGACCATAACCTTATGTTACTGCTTTCAGTCTTAACATCAAATATGCAGTAACAAATTATTACACATATCTCACGATCAGTGTTTTTGCTCAGTGGCTTGAAAACTTTTCTGTATTGAAACACATGCATTTACAAAAAAAAAAAAAAAATATATATATATATATATGCTAGTTAATTTATGGTATCACATACACGAATACAGGTAACGTATACATGGAAAGTTGTTTTCTTGCATAAAAATTGCACAAATCTAATTCTAAATTGTGTGACTGTCGTAAAGTTAACTAAGCTAATAAATAATGCATGAAGCTTGGCTTTCGAAAATTTAAATACGCATTCCTCATTTTATTTTTGTAATTACATTACACGGTATCTCTGGAAATATTTGGCCAGAGCACAAAGTGTTATAGAAGGAAATAAATGAAGCATGGTTCTAAAACGAATATGTATCCGGAAATGTCGTGTCTAAAATAATTAAGTGGAAGATGAACGGAAATACAGATGTTTTGGCAGTTCATGTGGAGCCACATTCATGCTTAAATCGAACCAGAGGGGTCTTCAACTTCGCAAAGCAACCACTACAGACGTTCGAATTTTAGCCGTTTTGGCAGTTGCTTGTTTACGATTAGGTTCACATACAACCGCTGAGTGAATAGTCCGTTATCTATGTGTCAAATGAACGTATGCTTCGAGCGAATTGGCCCAACGATAACACGTTTGAATAGTTTCCTGGAGATCTTTACCAGCTGTTATCATCTTGCCTACTTTGTGACTCGTATAACATTTAAAAGGAATATATCAAGTCCTACATTATAAGGGGAAGCCACGAAATCCGGTAACCCCATACAATAACCGCCATAAATCCTTAACAAATAAATAAAATTAACAGCAGCTCTTTTAGGAATTTTCTTGAGATATGAACCACTTCTTGTACAACGATTCTGTTACAGTCAGTCTACTGGAGTTCCTCAGTCTGTACATCTGCCTGAAGGCCGGAACATATACCAGTTCCCGAAACGTCGCATCTGTTGTCGTCTTGAGAAGTCTACTGTTTTCCGTCGGATTTATGTATGTGTTGTGTCTTATCTGTGTTCATAACCATTCGTGTCTCTCTTGTTTGTGTTCATCACTCATAAATTTGGTGCCTCTTTAACACACTCCATTTTTGTTGTTTTTTTTTTTATATTTTTTTTCGTCTTTAGTTTTTTTTTGTGTCGTCTATCTCCCAGTTTCATTCGTTCTTTGTGTTGTTGCGAGTAACAAATACGATAAGTGTTGTGAAGTGTAGCGGTGGGTCTGGTCGGTAGACTCGGTGCGATAAATCGTGCAACAAAATGAAACCCAAAAGTAATATACTGTTTGTATTGACTACGTGAAAATTCTTACGTGCATATATGAGAAACAATTAATATATTGTATGTAACGTAAACGCCAATATATTTTATGCATTATTACTAATGTTGTTATTTATTACATAATAATAAACAGAAAACTATTTTGAGCTTGTAAAATACATAAAAAATATAATTGTTTTACCATTTACCACTCTGTGCGTCAAGCAATATTTTATTAGTTAATACCCTCTGTTTTACACTATGGAATCTGTAAAATGATAATATTTGGAGGAAGTCATGAACATGCCTCAAGAGCCCGTTGAACACGATACAGAGGATGATACCAGGGGT
The DNA here is from genome assembly GCA_003012365.1 of Medauroidea extradentata. Lineage (NCBI taxonomy): Eukaryota > Metazoa > Arthropoda > Insecta > Phasmatodea > Phasmatidae > Medauroidea > Medauroidea extradentata. The sequence continues at coordinate 95,730 of PNEQ01099287.1, read as the reverse complement.
TCCGAGGGTGAAGATGATGTCGAAGCGAGGGAAAGTGATTCACAAACAGACACAAGCAGTGAGGATGAGGCAGTTGATTGATAATCTTACGGAAGGAGATTATTTTGTTGGTAAAGACAGAACAACACAGTTGAGAAAATCCAAGCCAGCTACTAACGTTAAGAAAAGATCACACAACATTGTAACTCATCTCCTCCCAGAAGTAAAGGGTTCAGCTAAACAGGCCAAGTCACCAGCAGAATGTTGGAAGACTCAGATCAGTGATACTTTGTTAGAGGTGTTAGTGGCAAATACAAATAAGTACATTACTGCCATAAAAGCAAATTATAGCAGGGAAAGAGATGATAGGGAAACAACAGACATTGAGCTAAAGGCACTTGTAGGACTGCTTTTTTTAGCTGGTGTGTTGCGCAGTGGGAGACAAAACGTATATGATTTGTGGGCTACAAATGGGGCAGGTGTAGAATTACTTCATACCGTGATGCCATTATCTCGTTTAAAATTGTTACAACACTGTTTAAGATTTGATGACAAGAGCACTAGAAGTGAAAGGAAAGAAACAGACAGACTTGCACCAATAAGACAAGTATTTTTAATGTTCGTGAAAAACTGCCAGGAAGCATACACCATTTCAGAATATGTTACAATTGATGAAAAGCTCGAGGTGTTTCGAGGTCGGTGTGTATTTAGACAGTACATCCCGAGTAAACCAAACAATTACGGATTAAAGAATTTTGCTATGGTTGATGCTCGCACATTCTACGCGTGCAACATGGAAGTGTATGTAGGAAATCAGCCAGACGGTCCATACAAAGTTAGCAACAAACCCACAGACGTCGTCGAACGTCTTTCCACCCCAATTTGGGAAACAGGTTGAAACATTACAATGGACAACTAGTTTAATAGTTTTGAACTTGCGGAGAGAATGTTGACAATGCACAAACTTACCATTGTTGGTACTTTACGCAAAAACAAAAACCACAAATTCCACCAGCATTTGTCAACACTAAAGGGAGAGAAGTAAACACTTCGGTTTTTGGATTTCAGGATAATTGTACACTGGTTTCCCATGTAGCCTACCGAACAAAGAAATAATGTACTTCTGCTTTCTACATTGCATAATGATGACAAAAAATTGATGACAGCACTGGTGACCTTCAGAAACCAGAAATCATAACATTCTACAACTTGACAAAAGGGGGTGTTGATGTTGTAGATGAAATGTCTGCTGCTTACAATTGTGCAAGGAACACTCGCCGCTGGCCTGTAGTAATGTTCTACAGTATTCTCAATGTGGCTTGCATCAATGCTTTCGTGATTTACTGCGGAAACAACAACCCAAAGATGGCCAGAAGAGAATTCATCTAGAAATTGGCTTTAGAACTCGTTACTGACCATATCATTGCCCGGTTTGAATCTGAAAATGTGCCAAAACAGATAAAAGAAAAAGCAAATATATTTTTGGGGAATGAAGAGAGAAAAACCTCAACAAGGAAAACGAGGCAGATGTCAAAAATGCAGAGGAAAGGACAGAAAGACCCAATATTGTTGTGGCAAGTGCTTTAAGTTTTTGTGCATAGAACATTTATGTGCTGTGGGCCGAGACTGCAGTAAAAACCTTGCTGAGTATATTGTGATACGTCATATACTCTAATATGTTTTATATTTTAAATAGTGCCTATAGCAATGTCAAATGCGGTAAATAATGATGCCTGAATTGAAATATGTATTTTCATATACATATAATTATTTTTAATTTTTACTATATTTTACTAGAACATTTTACTGAAATAAATTATATAATAGATACACACGTTGTACTTTACTTGCAAAGCAAAAATTCTTGTTATAATTATTTTCAAATGCCATTTACAAGTCTGAGTCTGACAGACCCAGTGCGATAATTGATGTAACAATTTTGGGTGTGAGCTCTGCCAGGTTACTGAATTATCTGTATGTTTTATGTCTGTTGACTACAGCTTACTAGCGTTTCTTCCTTTTTTTTTTTTTTTTTTTTTTTTTTTTTTTTTTTTTTTTTTTTTTTTTTTTTTTTTTTTTTTTTTTTTTTTTTTGTTTTATTGTGGGTGTTTCTATAATACGGCAATATTCACCCGCAATGGTGTATGTCCAAGAAAACTTTTATGTTCATACATTAACATATTTTGTTGAAAATATGGTTCCTGCAATTTTTAAAATATCTTTACGCCAAGAAAATGCTAGTCCAAGTTTACCTACACAAATGATCATATTTTAAACACACGTTAATAACATTTAATAACAAACAGTGCATATTATTTTCCAAAACGACATAATTGTTCAGGTTTTGAATCATGGAAAATACGCCAATTAGTAACGATGTGACCATTTTATTTAACAAATAAAAATGCTCAGTTAAGACATGCCACCTCCGTGCATACTCGTAATGAAATACAAAAATAGAACTACATTAGGTATGTAATGATTGCGGCTAGTAAGTGAACAAAAGGAGTCAAGAAATGTGACAACTCGAGGACGTTAGTAGGTAGGCAAGTGTCTTAAGACATCCCTCTTCACAGATCGTGGTATCAGCATTGTTGTGCCTTTCACGTCAACCTCCATATCTGCGATCATCTGCAAGCTGTGTCGTAAGTTGTTTGCTGAAATCTGCAACCTACACTTACCTGATGAGATCCAAAGAAGCTCCAACACTGACGTGTCTATTGTCGTCCTTGGATGTCCACGAGTGTTAGAAGGGGATATTGGGATAACCGTAATACCACGCTCAATTCAGAACAATAACGATTACCAGCTATTGGCCCACAGCTGATACGCCACACGAAGGTGTGTAGATGTGAAGTAAAGAAACTAGAAAATTTTTGTCAGCATTTAACATGTATGTCTTTAGGGATGACATTATGTGAGTATAGAGCAGCGCCGGAATGATGGTGCGGGATAAATGGGAGATCCCTGAGAAAATCTGCCTACCAACGGCATCTTCAGGTACGATTCCAACATGGCGAAAATCCGGGGACCGAAGACGCCGGGTATCAAACCCTGCTTGCCTTATCGAAAGTCTTGTGCTCTAGCCACTGCGCCAACCACGGACCTAACATGGGTAGAGTTGATACCAACTGTTAACAGGTAAAATTATTTACTAGTCATCATGTGAAACTTCTTCGCAAAACAAAATACGTTCTGTTCTACAATTTGACTTCAGAGATAAATAAACGTGATCACTTTCTTTACGCTCTGCGTACAGCAGAATTATGGGTGACCGATGTTCTGATTTCCTTTTTTTTTTATCTTCATTCATTAATAGGTATATACACACATAAGAATGAATGAGTTTACGGATTTAAACCGAACATGTGTTCATAGTCCGAAATTATTGTATAAATATCAATTTTAATAGTCAATAAGACAATAATGTACATCCCTAGAATTTCACATAACTAGCGGAAAATTAATGTGAAACATCAATTACTTAAAAACGACTGTTTCAATGACTTCGAGAAAAATCAATGAACCAGTAAACTAAAAAAAAAAAAAAATAATCAATCCAATCGCAGAGTAGCTATTGAGATGTGAAGCTATGTCCTCCCATAAATTTTGAGATATTGAATTAGTTTTTTCCGAACAATATCCCTCGACCTAAAAAAAGTTGTACGAGAGACATCATATGTAAGTTATTTATTGAGTTCACATCAAAAAACCATACTGACAACCACGATTTCCAGAGAATGCAAAGCAGTGGATATTAAATTTAACGGAACAACACATCACGCGTGTACTTAGTGGTCATTATTTAAAATTGAATAAAGAAGTACAGTCTTGTACCATGTCGAGAAGAAATAGGAAATAATCAAAAGGACAATACAGTTTAATGTTATCAGTCCAGTGTTGAGGATAGGGCTACCTGCTTCATAGTTAAGCAGAGAGTACGTTGATCTATATTTAATTTTCTAAAATGTCATTCTTTCATATATAGTGTATTCTGTTAAATGTTCTAAGCTTGTGTTTGTAGAACTAGTAACTTTGTTTATTTAGTATTCATTAATGTGTTATTCCCTTGTTTTTTGTATTTATGCCAGTAAAAATCTAAACGAAAAAATACGACTATCTAAGATTTAGCTTTCACTTCATACACGATCATGCCCTTCCTACATTTAAAACTCTATCTTGAAAAACAAATTAAACGTATTGTTTCCTTAACGTAAAAATGTAAATGTAAATGTAAATGTAGATTGATCCCTGTCAGATCGGTTTTACAGTTTTTCTTATAAATCAGGGAATAGACACATTGTTTTACTTCTTTCACGTTGACAAGGCATAGTTTATTGTTCCATTCACTTTTTGGAATCCATATGGCATTGTTTCTGTTAATGTTCCGGCCTCTGTAGTCGCTCCCGTAAACAAAACAATTTTTCCTTTTCAGCTGTTTCCCGTTGGAAAATAATGAATATATGATGGTTCCAGCAATTACAGAATATCGATTAAGTTTGCATGTATGCCTTGTCGTGACAAAAATTTTGATACATAGACTGGAACAGAAGTTATCGAGGAGAAACAGATAAATCCAAGGTGGTAGGGATCAATACCCCTTAAGGGTTGTATAGCTAGCATGCACGCGGCAACATTTTATTATTAATGGCTATTTTGATGATTGTCTTAAAAATTATATACATATATATAATATATATATATAGTGAGTTTAACAGACCGTAATGTTTGCAAGTATTAAATTCCAGAAACAAATCCTAATCTCTAACAGCGTGTTACTTTCGGTTCCCTGGGACCTGAAATAATAACAATAATAATAAATTTAACCCCCAAATTAATGTAACCGCCTATTTTCCAGCACTGATACACTAACGATAAACGCTGCTCAAAAATCCAAATTCCAAAATATATGTAAACGAACTAATTTAAGTTTATATAAAGGCTAGAAAGATGCAATGATTTTTAAGTAGATTATGCATCATCGTTTTGCGTGACGCCAAGGTTTCTTAATTTTATAAATGATTCGTACATTGCGTATATTTTGGTTTTCATGCCCAATAATAGTAAACGACAAATATGTTCTTAGTGGGTAACGTGATACCATTACCATACAAGAACAATTCATTTCTAAATTTTAAAACGTATACAAGATAAACACAAAATTATGTGAAATTGATTTAATATGATTCAATAGCATTCAATATATTCTTTTTTCGTCATCGAAACGAACTTATAAATATTTGTGTTTTATTATTTTTAGTGTGTTTGTCTATACGTAAGTTTTAATTATTTGAATGTGATAAATAGTAAAACCTGCTGGTTTTATAAGCCTTGTGCAGGTAGGCTAGGAGCCGAAATCAAATGAAAATGTTTCTCGAAATCACGAAATATTTCAATGGAAATTTTCTTTCCTTGTAAAAAGGCCTACAATTAAATTTGTGCTAGCGAGATTACATTAAAACCGTGTTAATAATAAATTTATTATAACATTGTTTTTTACCAGGCCATTATTAACTTTATGATACGAAACCACAGTATCTTCGAAACAAAGCAGAAAAATTGCTGATTGAACGCCCTAGTAGAAATCCTGCCATAATTGTTCTAACGGACTTCATATATGGAAACAGTGTCAATACTTCTTAAAAAATATTTATTTGAAAATTCACTCAGCAGAAATTTTATTGAGTAATGTTTTTGATAATTAATTTATGTTTCTGTTATTGGGTTGCGGAAACTGATAAAAAGTCATACTGTCTGCAGATTTCGAAACTAACTCTTTGATTTATCCCCTTAGAGCATTAGCGGTTAAATTTTTGAACCTTTAGACACAATATAATAAATTTACCTACAAAAATTTAATTAAATATGTTTATTTTAATTTCAAAAATTCAAAGAGAATGTTTTGACTAAAAGACATTAAAATACATACTTGTTACCTTATTCGTTCCATTACTCTGTGAATCTTAAATCATATTGTAATAGACCGAAAATGTCCACAGTGATTACTCAACAAAAACTAGTAGTTTACTTACATAACTTTTAATATCTTTTCTACTGTATATAATACTTGGCTGTCGACTATACTATCTAAGTTTTCATTTCACACCAAACAGAATAATATGAGCTAATGTTTTATGTTCGGAATGCTATTTATGTTTAGAGTGTTTGATAACAATGTTATCATATAATATAATTAACTTCAAAAAATTATCAAAAAAATGCTGATATTGAGAAGTTATTCGTTTTAAAGAGACTCTTAATTTATTTAAACATTTGCCAGAAGCTTAATTCTCACAAACCTTTAGCTGAAACAATGGGTTATCATAGAAACTATTAGTTGTTTTCTCTATAATATTTATATATATTATATATATACTTATCTCGTAAAAAACTTCGTAGCTTCTGCAGAGTCGTGAATAAGAAGCAATGCTGTCCATGATGATGGATATTGTGAATAATGGATTATGTTTAGATGTCATGCTAATGCGGTATTTAGTATGTACAAAAGACGGAAGCACAAGTACTCGCGTTTTAGTACTTGACAGATACACACACAAATAGGACGACACATAATCGCAGACGCGCGTATCGGAACGTGTCGCTGCTTAGAGCAGCTTCCTCGGGCGAAGAGAGACGGCTGACTGCAGTGTGGCTGGCGACGCACCGATGCTGATGCACCTAGCGGCCAATGGTTGAACTGACATGAGGCGGGAGATTCGAAAGCGTCAAGTAGAAGAGGATAATGAGGATATACGGGTACAATGGTTGTGGGAAGCTGACTGACTAGGAATGTTATCTTATTTTGAGACCTGGTGGTTGCCTGGATTTGGTGATATATTGATGAGTTTATACGCATCGTCTGAGTTCAGAGCTATTGCTTGTAGATGGCAGAGCCCTCACCACTCAAGTGCTGTAGAAAGAGTCGAAGTTCTTGTTATGGTGGGCTGCATAGGCAGCAACTGGTTTTTCCTGTGGGCTGGTGTCTTTACCTGCTATGGCTTGTCTGGTGTCTGCCCTGTGGCCATTCATTCTCTGTCTCAGAGTGTTGGTAGTGAGGCCAATATATTCAGCAACACATTGTGAACACTGTAGCTGGTAGATCAAGTTCTTGGTAGCGCAATTGTAACTGCCTTGGATGAGGTAAATGTTGTTCGTTTGCCTGATTTTGAATAATGTAGAGGGCCGCAACGTGAGCTATTGCAGGGATGAGAACCTTCGAGATTGGTAATAGTGTTGGTAGCTGTAGAAGGTGGGAGTTTGGGACGTACTAGTTTGTTGCGGAGATTGGGTGGTCGTCTGAAAACCAGCCTGGGTGGTTTGGAAAGAAGGTTTTTGGTTTGTGGTGAGGAGGACAAGATTTCGTAGCCATAGTTGAGAATGGGTCGGAGTTTGCCTAGGCCTTCAAGATAAGGTACCACCAGGGGGATTTCTGTATTTTTGGCTTTGTAATTGTTGCTGGTATTGGAGATGGCTCGTTTGATTTGTTTTTGGAACCAGCGGTTCGCGATAACCTCTGACTGCGAAAGTTTTGGCTATTTGTTGTCACTGTTTGTTAAGGTCACTGCGAGTTGAACATATGCGATTGGCTCTGGTGGCAAGGCTGAAAGGTAGTGACTTTTTGGCATGGTATGGGTGACAGCTGTTGAAATGAAGATATTGAAGGTTGTTTGATGGTTTAGTGTGTACTGAAGTGTGAATGATGTCATTGCGTAGTGCCAACTCGACATCTAGGAAAACTGTAAGAGTTTTGGAAAATGACCAGGTGAAGTTAAGTGGATTGTAGGTATTCAAACTGTTTGGGAAGTGGGTTAGCTGATCTTCTGTTGAGGTCCATATCATGAATATGTCATCAATGTATCTCATCCAGCAGTACGGTTGGTTGTGCTGGTGACTGAAGAAGTTGTCCTCTAGTCTGCCCATGAACAGGTTGGCATAGGAGGGGGCCATGCGGGTGGGTACCCATGGCAGTGTCTTTGATCTGGAGGTAGTGTTTATCTATGAAACGGAAGCTGTTGTTGCTGAGTGTTAGTCTGGCTAGTTCCACCAGAAAGGCAGTATATTGTTTGCTGTTCGTAGGTCTTTGGTTAAGATAATGTTCTATGGCGGATAGACCAGATGCATGGGGAATGTTGGTGTACAGAGATGTGACATCTATGGTGACCAGACTGTATGGAGTCTAATTGCCTGAGGTGTTCTGGAAAGTGGTTGGTGTCGTTGACGTAGGAAGGTAGCTGTTGGACCCAAGGTTGTAGGTGTGTGTCTACCAGGGCTGAGATCCTCTCTGTGGGACTGCCGATACTGGACACAATTGCGTGTCCAGGTGGTGGTCGTGTTGATTTGTGGATTTTTGGTAACATGTAGAGGACTGGTGTGGTGGGGTCTGTTGGGGTGAGCAGTTTGATTTATCTGACAGACCTTGGAGAGGGCCTTGGGATGTTAGGAACTGGTTTATGGATTGGTTGAACTTGGCTGTAGGGTCTTCTTGCATAGGTTTATAGGTGGATGTGTCATTCAGTTGATTCTCGGCTTCTTGGGTGTAGTCTGGTCTGTTGAGGATGACAGTGATTCTTCCCTTGTCAGCTGGTAGGATTAGGATGTTGCTGTTGCTCTGGAGATATCTGATTGCCCTTCTTCAATGGTAGGTTATGTTATGTGTGTGCTGGAGGGAGCTAGCGAAGTTCGGGTCAGAAATTTTGACAATAATGAAAGAGATAAACTGCTCTAGCGGGTGTGAGGGAGGAAGGGATGGAGGATCCCAGGTGGAGGGGGGTGCAAACTTCTTCAGGGCTGGGTCTATAGGGTTGTTGTATTGGCTGGATGTGGGAAGATTGTCGGAGTGCTTGAGTCTAAGGACGTAACTTAAGACATCCTTTACTGTGGCAAAATGGTCAAATTATTGTTGGTGCAAATGTAACTCCTTCTCCTAGGATACTGCCGCGCGATACGCGCTTCCTCGATTATGTGTCATCCTATTTGGGTGTGTATCTGTCAAGTACTATAACATGAGTACTTGTGCTTCTGGATTTTGTACATACTGTTAGCGTAGCGACCTCTTCCTTTGTTTTTACATTAATGGGTTATTTAGTTATTTATATAAGTATCTAAAACTTATAATTTAAAATGTAATAAGATATAAATTAATATATCGCATAATAAATTAGGATGCATAAAGAAAAAAAATAATTTCAGTGTTATAACACTAAAGATGAACACTTCAAAAAGCTAATAAGTTAAAAATGTACATGGTGGCCTAGCCTACTGCTGGGAATCGGCAAACCTATTTGTCATATTCGCAAACGTTAGCTACTTTGCAGCACAGAACAATATTATTAATAATATTACAAGTTGGTTCATGTTATCGCTTTGTCGCATATATATATATATATATATATATATATATATATATATATATATATATATATATATATATATATACACAACCACACACACACATATGTCTGACATCTCTATTCATTAAAGTGCGAGATTCTTAATAGGAATGATTCTGATTTGTTATTGCAAAATAATACTTCACAGACATTACCAAATGTAGTATACATTGGCGAAAACTCTGTAAATGATATGTTACGGTTTCCGGCTATAGTTGATGGCCAATCCCTGTCCAATTTCTTGACCACTCGAAAGAATAGTTTTGTTTCTATTGATTCTGCTGTAGACGACGAGACGTTACAACATTTCGTACCTAATATTGAACGTCGTTGAAATTTTCCTATTCCAAGCTATGCAATTAATTAAGGGCGCGGTCTGCCACAATTTTTATCATCATTTTTTAATTTTTTGTTTGTACCAAATATTTTTTTTTATTTTAGACGCAAAATGAGACTAAATATGGCTCTAATGAAATTATTTTATCTCTCATAGTTTTCGCGTAATGGCTTGTTTAAGTCATATTTTGCATGTTTCCGTTTTAAGGACTACACTAAAACAAACTGATTTACCAAACTCAAAAAAATCACTGTGAATAAAGACATAGCAGGCCACAATTTCATGCTCATAAAAATAAAGAATAAAAATTATTTGTATTTTAAAAAAATCTATTAAAATTTTAAAATTTTTATATACATTTTCAGCATTTTTTTTAATTCAAATAATCATAACTCTTTATTTTTATGAGCAAGAAAGTGTAGACTGCAGTGTTTTGATCCAATGTAATTTTTTTGAGTTCGGTATATCAGTTGATTTTAGTGTAGTCCTAAAATCGGAAACATGCAAAATATGACTTTAACAAGCCAATACGCATAAACTATGAGAGAGAAAAACAATTAATAAGAGCCAAATTTAGTCACATTTTGTGTCTAAAATAAGAAAAAAATATCTGGACAAATAAAAAATACAAAAATAATGATGAAAATTGCGATTACCGCGCCCTTAAGTACTTCATTTCCTGGTATAATTATTGTGTCGCTTTCAAAATAAAGTTTATAAACTAAATATTTATTCATACATACACCACACACATATATACATGTAAATATAGTGTATGTGGACTATATATCTATATTTACTATAACTTTTACATTTAAAAAATAAGTTGTTACTACTTTCACAGTGTAATTTCCGAAGAAATGTAGCGCAGTCGAGTATCCCTGGCAAACCCAAAAATAATTTTCTACGTACCAATAAATAAAAGCCATTTTGTAACTACCTGAAAACTTATATGAATCGTGCGTTATTGCTTACCGAAAAACTGTATCAAGTTTTGTATGGACTGTCAATGTGACTACCATAAATGTCGTAAAATAAATAAGTCGCTTTATATTTTACAGGGTCTTTGCTACTGTCATCATTTCGATGTATACGCGTTTTGTTATGCACCCTTGTCTTTTTCTTTCCCGAAAGCCCTATAGAACAAGGTGATAACGGGAGGGGAACAGCCACCGGGAGAAACATTATTATTACCTACAGCATGTGAATAATGTTAGCAATAAAAGTTTTCTGCATGAACACACACAACTATGCTGCACTTTATTTATAGCAGTTGTTGGAAGGTTTATTTGCCATTCTATAAAGACATGGATGTAACATCTAGGTACGTAAGACTATCCGTATCCCTTTTGACACAAATAAATATTAAAAGTAGCAAAGAAGTATATTTACCGAGAATTAAGTTCGAGAAAATATTTTTAGACTAGCTGTCCCTTTGCGGCTTCGCCCGCGTGTACTATAGAAAAGAGTAACTAAATATTAATAACGTATTAATTGATGGTGTTACTATATTCTCTGTTTATCTTTATAACAACAAATACAAACAGCTTTATCCAGTCCACTACGCTGAGGGTACTTTAATTGCAGAACATCTTTGTTTTTAATTCATCTTTATTTCTCTACAAAGTAGCTACCCGCCCGCAGCTTTGCCTGCGTGAAATTATGTAATACAAACAGTAACTCTGGATAAAATATGTGATGAAGGCATTTAACAGCTAGCGTACTCAATAACAGTGAACTATAAATTGTCTTAGCTCAGTGAAAAGAGCACACGCAATATGCTCGTATGATGTCATGTCATGTCCCATCGCAAAGACTTGCACAGGATACGAACCCGTAACACCACCCCTCCCACACCACAAACTTTGTATAATACCCGAGTGAATACTTAAAGGCAGCCGTAATAATACTTTCGTATGTACGGGCTACAGTCCCAAGAGGTTTTATTTATGGTGGGTTGGCAAAAAAAAAAAAAAAAAAACCGCAACTCCACAGACTTAACTACAAATTATTCAAGACAGGCCATGAGAGTTATTTCGCGTGTACAGGCTATAGTCCAAAGAGGTTTAACTATAAGCAAGAAATAAAAAGGAAACAAATTTTGAACTATTTCAGATGTTACGAAAGATTATTCTTAAACACGTTTTATTTTTATAGGCTTTCAAGGACGAATTTCCAAAAATCGTTAAATTACTTTTTATGTATTTACTTATGTTTCATTATAAGACAAAAGCCACCTCGATATGTCTAACGGTTTAGGTGATACAACTGATTAATAAAAAACTGTTTTATTTTTTTACCGGCTTTCAAAAGCGAATTTTGAAAAATCCTGAAATTACTTTTTAGGTATTTGCGTAAGCTTCATTTTAAAGAAAAAATCACTTCGATATCTCAGGTAGTTTAAGAGGAAGAGAGGATTTACTGTAAACGAATTAAACGGCTTTTCACCTCCTTAATATACAAATTTCTAAAAATCCTGAAATGTGTTTCTAGACATTTGTATTTGCGACCTAAGAAGTGAATAAGACGACGATAGCCCGTCGGGTTCGAGAAATATCAAAGATTTGCAAAAAATACATTTCACCCCGTTTCACCACCTTAATAGCCGAATTTCAAAATTTCCTTTCTTAGTGCGCGCCTACGCCACAAGGGGAAACTTCCCTTAAAATTTGACGTTTCTAGGTCCAGTGGTTTGGGCTGGGCGTTGATGATGAATGAATGAATGAGTCAGTCAGTCAGTGAGTGGGGCACTTCCTTTTATATATATATATATATATATATATATATATATATATATATATATATATATATATATAGTTTATTCAGACATTGCTCTGGTGACTTTAGGATGCGTCCGCTAAACACAAGCAACACAGTTTGAAAAAAAAAAATTTTATTGTCTGTAAAGTTTAAGCATTCAAACCATAACGCACTTCCGGTAACTGATATGATTTTAAAATGTATAATTCATAATCACCATGATTTCGTAATAAATGATTAAATGTTCTCCTCCGTAACTTTTCACACTAATAGGTTTAGGGTATGCACTTATATTTTACGATTCATGTTAGTTACAGAGCGTAGTTTGTTGCTTCTTGGGATTGAAAGTATTAGGTTAATAATTTATCGTCAAATAAATTTTAAATTCTATTTTATTACTCAGCGTACTGCTTCCGGTTAGAATGTGTATTATATAATTACTTATTTTTGAATTAGGTGTTAGGGCAAGCAAACATTTTCAATGAAAGGTACGTAGATACTCAAACATTATAGTTATTTCTAAATTTAGCATATTCAAGAAAAATACAGCAGCATTTATTCATGCCTTCTTCTTTATACGTGTCTAGCAGAGCGCCCACAGCTTTGCTCGCGTGTGTTACTCACAGCAGATAATATTATCTTTTATTGAAAAATCTCTTTGTACACCAGATTGGCAATTCAGTCATCAAGTGTTAGAATGACATAGCTGCTAGTGGAGTTAACTGTGCAGCAGATTAAGTGCCTATTGCCGTCCACGCGAAAATCAGTCTTAAGTTTGTTGCTGTCACTATCAGTGACCTCGCTTGGGCCATATTTATAATCACAGCAAAGTTAACGTTGTGGAGTAGCTACAGACTCTTAAATTTAAAAGGTTTATCAAACAAATTAAGCAGTTATCGTGGTATGAAGACTGATTTTACTCGAGCACAACCATTGTGATGGTGCCCTGAATGGCATTCTTGTTTTTCAAAACCTTCACTTAAAATTAAGTGCCATTAGGCAGTTTCGGCAGTTTATTGTTTCGCAAAATTATAAACTTTTTTGGTGCCCCAACCTTAAGGTTAGTGAGAAGGTATATATGGGATGACGCTGTTGAGGAACTTAAGTGGATAGTGGACTGCATATTACATTTTTACTACTTTTGAACGACTTCATCTAATTGCACTGATTTAATCTGTCTTGCAATTTTTGTGTCAGAATTGCACAACTACATAGCTTTAATGAAGTACGAGTCAAGAAACTTCCGAACAATATACCGGAGCTACAAACAACTGCACAACATTAATGTCGAAATTATTAATTAAAACTAAATTTAAAAAAAATAAAATATTACTTTTCTAGGCTTATAGAGGTAGTACAACAATACGTCTCGATAGAACTGTAGGACGAAACTCCTATATAATTATTTTTTCGCTGGTCATGCTTGTCTTCGGATCGTCTGCCTTGAAAGTGCACAAACGAAGTTTTTTTCTTAATAATTAAATTATCTTATAAAACAAAAAAACTTGAATTACTTCTTTAAATACTTACGTAAACATCATTCTGACGCGAACACCTCCTCAATATCTCCACAGGCTAGGTTCGTATCATCGGCTGATAGAAAACAAATGTTATGCCTTTTCGCCGATTTAGGTGTAGAATTTTGAAATATCTGAATTTCACACCATAAATCTTTGTTCTAGTATTCAAGAGAAATGAGAATCACGACGATAGCTCGTTCAGTCGAATCAAAATCGATCTTTCATTAAAAATCACGTATAACCCCTGTACAGTACTGAAAAAACTTAAATCCGTTTTGCGGCCACTTACCCAATCAATCTCCTGAAGCAACAATAAACTCAATATCTCGATGGATTCTCTTTATATCGAAGATTTATCTAAAACTGCGGGTATTTTCACCACCTACAAGGCTAAATTTCGAAAATCTGTAGAATCACATTTTAGACTACTTAACTGGTGACTCTTGATCGTAAAAAATCACGACAATAGCCCACTGTTTTATATATATGTTTTATTGAAAACACATATTTCACCAATTTTCACCCCGCTTTACCTCCTTAGGAGGCGAATTTAAAAAATTCCTGAAATAGCTTTCAGATATTTGAGTACGCATCAATCTACACATTTTCCCTTTTTAACGTCTATATGGCCGAATTCTAAATATACATTTTAATGGTACTTGGGACATTTACAAAAGAGCACTTCGATATCTCGATTGGTTCGACAGATATTGAGGAATAATCGAAAACATATTTCACGTACTTTCCCCCCTTAATTAAAGAATTTCGAAACGTCTTTGAGTCCTATCAAATTGAATTTAAAATCACGGCGATAGCTAGTTGTGTTTCAATGATATAGACGATTCATAAAAAGCACATTTTGCCCCTTTTTATTGCTTGGGGTTCTAAATTCAAATAATCCTAAAACAGCATTTTTGGTATTTTAGTAAGCAAAATTTTGAATTGAATACCAACCAACACTCTGTCCAGAAGGATTAAATATGTATCGATAGTTAATCGGAAACACATTTGAGGTTTTTTCACACCATTACAAATGGAATTTCGAATAATCTTCAAATTGGATAATGTGCTTTTTTATGTGTGTCCTATTAAAGTAAAAATCACGATTTTAGGCCATCAGTTTCGAGCTCTATCGACGTTCCTTCGGAAATACATTTCACCCCTTTTCAATCCTTTAGAGGTAGAATTTCGAAAAATCCCTTCTTAGTGCTCGCCTACTACCTGAGGGGAACTCGCACAAAAATGTCACGATTCTAGGTTTAGTGGTTTGGGCTGCAGTTTGATATGCCATTCAGTCCGTCAGTGAATCAGACAGTCAGTCAGTGTTCATTTTTATGAATAGAGATTTCAATTTCCCGATAAAAAAAAATATTCCGGCAGAAATGTGTCGAAACTTATAAACACATACATCTGCTTAAGATTTTCTAATTTTTTTCGATAAATAATTTGTTTCAAACTCACTTGAATTCATTTTCTGAATCAAAGTTAGCAAAAAATTATTTTAAGTACTCCTATAGGTTCTGCCAGACCTTAGTATCCATGGCTTTGTTCATAATCAGTGAGGTAGTCAGATAGTTCGCGTCTATACATTGGTACAAATTTGGGGCGACTGAATTGTTGGCCCTTTAAAGGGAAGTACTTGAGGATTTTCTAGCTGTAGTGTACTTTAAACAATGCCGGCAAAGTAGCCCTTCCAATGCCTTAAACCCAGTTTGTTTTAGTGCTTTAATAATCCTGAACTGTTGGCCTTTCAATGGCCAAACGTTCATAATTATTCTGGGAGTGTAGTACTTGAATGATTGTCTGAATTGTCGCTCCTTGGAAGAGGTAATATTTTGTGACGTAACCTAAAGTAACTTACCCTTACCCGAAGAAACATAACCTAGGATGTCCTGACCTATCGTAACCTTACCTAACCTAACATAAGGTAACGTAACCTTAACTAACCTAACCTGACAAACCTAAACAACTGCCCGTCCAAGGGGCAACAATTCAGACGACACATCAAATGTGCCACTGGCAGGGAAATCCTGAATGGATGACCTTCGAAGGGCCAAAAATTCAGATCCCTCACAAATTCATATCAATTTATCTTTAAAATGGCTACGTGCTGTGTGTGGGTTAGATTTTGTTTGCCTCTCGTCGCCTGAAGCGTAGTTCATGCTATGTTGTTCGACAAAAGCTTTAATTAGATACGCGCACTGCTGGCACTGATTAAATTAAAATTAAATGAATCGATCAAGAAACAAAAACAACAATTATTCCATTATCGGCTTACAGCCCTGGGCAACAAGTATTCTGACGTAAATATACGCCAAACCCAGGCGCCAACTGTTAAATCACTGACAGCATTTTACATTTTAAATTTTATACATCTCAGTGCCTTAATTGAGAGCTGCACAAAATGTCAAACTAGGCTAATATACAGATTTTTTTTAAAACAAAAGACTCTAAGTAGGTATGATAAAAATCTAAAAATGCAATACTATGAAACTGATCGTGCAATCTTTTATCAAACATTCTGGCGAAGGGGCAACAGTTTTGTCCACCACATTGTGAAATTGAAGTTTCATATGTATGTATATATATATATATATATATATATATATATATATATATATATATATATATATATATATATATATATATATATATATATATATATATATATATATATGCTTGTAAAAATGCTATCAGTAAAGGTATATATATATATATATATGTGTATATATATATATAAATGCTTGCAAAAATGCTAGGCTATCAGAAATATATATAAGCTTGTAAAAATGCTATCAGTAAAAGTCGGTTTTAAATGGTGAAAACGTTGAGAAAATGTAGCATATTTTCTAAAAGGTTTTCTTAGCAGTCGTTGAAATAAGTAAATTCGCACATGACGGTGAAGATAAACTTGTTTTCCAATTTACTGAAAACTAATTAAAGTTTTCCTGATTCATAATTTCAGTAAACAGTTTTGTAAGGTTCTAATTCTGTAAATTCAGTCTTGTGCACTAAATATTTATTTTGGACTAACAAAACAAAAATTGAGAAAACACAAGAATGCACGATTAAAAAAAAGATTCATGAGCATTATGTGTCGTTCTGAGAACCATGTCGCTAGTTAACTCAGTATAACACACGCTATATCAGGTAAAATAATTATTATAATAAAATGCATTGTTGTTTAGTAACGTGCAGTTGTACGGCATTCTCTGCGTGCCTTTTGGTATTTCGAACAATTTAATTCGGTAAGGTAAATGGACTTCCCGTCTCGTCGACGAGGTCATCAGGGACGGTGACACGTACTGAGTACAATGGCATGAAAGATCTCGGGAGACCATGGTAAACCGAAATCAGGATGGCCGGAGTCGGGGATCGAACCCGGGTCCTCGTAAATGCGAATCCAACGTATTACCGTTGCACCGCGTCGCTCGGTGATTTCATTCGGACTATTCAAAATTTTTACTTTATTCGCAAGAGAACTAATTTCTGAAAGCAATGTATTTAAGTCTTATGACGGTAGCAGGCCCGCCAAGGGCTTTGAAGAACCTTTTTAGATTCTGACGTGGAAAGTTAGAACACGTATTGACTTATTTTGTGTTCTAGCTGACAGCGTGACTTAAACAACAGTGATGTTTCAACATTTTTAAAGAATAATGTCATATGGACACGTAACCGGAAACGTATAGCATCAATATTACAGGGTATTATTTACTCATCATGTCTGTAAAGTTCAGTGCAGTGTACGGCATGCTGAGATGTCACCACCAGTACGTGTAGGAATCACAATGTCACGACAGTAGCGAGATGAAGGGCGCGACGCGACACTAAAGTTTCTTGTTATTGTGAACACTAGTCTGGTTGCCGCACGACAGAAACTAAAAGTATTTTTCTTGTTAATAGTTAAGTGCCACTACATACTACCATCTAGAACGACAGCCACATATGTTAACATTATTTCATGTTTTTTTTATATGTATTATATTTTAAATACTCTCTGGCATTCCGAAATGTATAAATAAATGCACAATTACACTTTTACCAAAAATAAGTTATGATTAGCTTATGATAACCCACCAAAATCTCTTTTAAAATAAATGAACGTAATTTGACTACCAGCTCACCAGTGAGACCAACATTATAGGGGTTAAAAATAAATTTCGACTCGAATGAAACATCTGTGCTGACTGGCAGACAACTTTCGTTTATCGTGTCGCGGCAGTCGTGTTGCTTCTGTCTCGCCATTATGATTTCGGCTTTAGACAAAGTGTTGGAAGTAGATTCTATGGGTCAATAAGCATACATAAACAGTAGCGACTGACACACACGTTAAGAATGTGGCCTCCTGCAACCGAATGATGTAACAGGAAGCATGAATGCCTTGTTACAATGTCTGCAGGCCAGGAACGGTACCTACATAACTTACATGACACTTTTCAGATATTCCCACAGGTTTCCACTTGCGTGGTGAATTCTCATGAGTTCTTTCAATCACTAGAACCAACACTGTCAAATATATTAAATCAAACTAATGAAGTATTTTGTGATGTGAGTCTTTTGCAGGTCATGTGGTGAATCCTTCTCAAATCATGTTGCAGGTCTTTCATGAGTATTAATGTATGGACATTTTTGTGTTTGGTTGGTAACATTTGTTGTTTTGTAAGCTTGGTGACAGTTAAAAGGCACGGTCGTACTTGAGCTGGTGCTGTATGGTTCATTAATAAGCTCCTTCGTATACATCAGTTCGTAACCTGTCCCCAATGCAAGAATCGTTAAAAAAATAACACATTAAATCAACATGTTCGAATAGTTGTACCTCAGTCGGAACGCATTTCTGGCCTTGCACGATAGTTATTATTTTATTTTTACGACTTCCGATAGGCTGTAAAAAACATGAAATACTGTGAAGTGCTTGAACAGCCAAATATATATGCACATATTTCAGATAAGTTTCAACGTGATCACGCAGATTGTGACACATGATTTAATAACAATTTAATTTTATCTTGATTCCTCACATTGGGATTGTGCCATAGCATAGTTACCTTGTATTTTTCAAAATTACAAATGGAATTTGCGCTGTGCTAAAATGTCATTGACATTCACTTGGATAAATTAGCTGCAACCTTAGAATGGCTAGAGTATAGGGGTACGTGAATTTCGCGGATATATTCTAGGTAAGGGTGAACGCCAATACCATATATTTGACTGTAACTTCTGTGACTGGACGACGGTTGTCTCAGCGCATATATGACTGAAGCAAGCCGGTAGTAAATAAGAAATAAGTCAATAATTCACAGCACTATCACGTGTTACCCGCTTGTACAGATGGAAGTCAATGGATACTGGAATTTGGACAGAGCGTGTATAAGACTGAGAAATATATACTGCTTCCAGCTGAATATGCGAAATTAACGCACCTTTACCAATATCCTCAGCATAGTACGTTGCCTACTGCCTATTGAACCTTGTTCGCTTAAACAGTTTGGGCGTGGTACGCGTATACGTGTTGTATCAAGTGATGTGACAGCAGTTTCGTTTCTTCACAGGATGCCAATGAAGAGATAGCAAGCGAAGCCTTATTGTTTACCTCCTTCCCACCAACCATGCGTATTGGCCAAAACAGGCGGCAATTTACTTTTCACAGTTTATTCGAAGCTGGTGCAGCAGTACAACTGTCTTGATCTACGTAGTGATTGTGTTGAAACGTACCTGAAAGAGGTACGTACCTGTTGATGATAGAGTCATTTTACAATGCATTAACATATTAATTTACTGCCCATTGGATGTTGAAAAATAAAATAACCCTCGTGTACGACATTTTTTCCTACCTAGCCCCTCAGGGATTGTATCATGAAGTTTGTCTCCAGTAAGAAAAATTACTCTTTTCGTGTTTGTATACACACACATGTATATATATAGAGTCACACAATAATGTAAACGTTTTGATATTTGATAGCCATGTGGACCACCACGATTATAAAATGTTTCTTATGTATATATATATATATATAATAAAGTATAGTACTACGACAGAATTAGCAACACAAGTGTAAGTATCTTCTAAACTCAAGCGGTGAAAGATGTATTTATATTAACAAATCTGTCTGTTATAAATACATAAAAGGTAATTAAATATATATATATACAACAAAACAAAGTTACATTTGGTGATAACCGTACTTATCGATTTCACATACACTTTTATATTTAGTTTTTTTTTTGTTAAGTAAAATTAACCAAGCAAATATTTACAATGCCTTTACTTCTCTTCTGTTTCTTTAAATAAAAATATGCAAATTTTTAGTGTACAACAAGTAAGCGACAATAATTATGACATTAAATTAAGTAAAACACGGGTACCGCAAATCAGAAATGCCCATAAATTATTGCTTCACATAAATTTGAAGTACGCTGTGTTATAATAGGATATCTAATGACGTTCCACTCAAGATCAAATCTCTGTGGAATGAAATCGGATTGGGCAGATGTTTCGTACACTTTGCAATGCAATTATAGCATCGTGGAGCGCTATATTCACCAATAAAATAGACCGTATCCGTAATGTAAATACCAGATCGCCCAAATATTGATGCAGAGATAAATAGTATTCCAGTATCCATACACTGTTATAATTTTGTGGCTGGTTGTCACGTCCCGGTTAAATTACATTGCTTTTATCTGTCGTCACAAGTTAATGAACCATTGCGAAAATAACGTACTGCTTCATTCGTCACAACGCGTTAGCATTCTGGTTTAGTATCATGACGGCAAATGGCTTTACATGTTGGAAATTATATTAAATAATGTCGTCTGTCAATTGCAATATGATACATTGCACTGAACCTAAAATATTAACATTAAAATGCAATATTAAGGTTATATATCTACCCCTTTTTCTCTGCACTATAAGAAAATAAGTATGGTCCATCATATGATCAACTTTGATAACTGAGCATTACTTTTTTTTCCCCCTTTTAATACAATGTTTAAAGATTATACATTATATCTCCACACAAGCAGTTATCCTGTACAGCTTAGAAACCAATTTAAAACATGCATTTGTTGATCAACTTTAATACTGTAAACTAACGGCTCAAACGACAAGTATGTATTCTAGGAATAAAAAAAATTTTGCATCACGTAAAAAGATTAAAACGTTGCCCACAAGCAAGGCGTAAATTTTGCGTAACGTATTTTCATTAAATTTGAGGGCTAAAGCAACACTTTTAGAACATTTGAAAAACTAAATCTAAAAATCTTAGTTACAAGATTATGCGTAATATTTCGCTTGCGCAGTCTTATCTTTCAGCTTCACACGAATGCGTCATCCATATGACATCTCACAAATGATAAACGCCGTTGGTTTCGTGATACTTCAACGATTTTGTTAAATTATTTAATTATTGTATTAACCTTTATTAATGGAACACTTTGACGGATTAGGCTCTTTTTGTGAATAATTAGTGAAACAGAAACAGTGCGACACTGAAAAAAAAAAAATATATATATATAGAGTGTAACCATGGTAACAAATTTATGAGACCTTCGTTAATATTTTATTCGGTGCAGTGATATTTTCTGTATGTAAGCATAACACGTATTTTTAAAGTACTTCCGGGAGGAAATAGTGGCTAACGAAATCACCTTCGTTCTGTGTGTATGTGTGTGTGTTGGAGCGTGTCCGTGTGTTGGTGTGTGGTACTGAGTAACATGACTCGACATCTTACGAATTTTTAAATACGTTTTTCTTCTTTTCAAAATGGGTACTATTTAATATTTCATGAACACACGAGATACGTGAGGAAACATTTTCTATATTTTCATAAAACTCAGTACTCATTGAGTACTGAGTAAGGTCGATTGACTTTTATATTTTGTTCATCTTGTGTTCAAATTTCCAAAATGGAGACCGTTTGACCGTATTTCGGTTCTACGAGATATCTGAAGATTAAATTTTCAGTTTTTCACCATACATTTTACACATGAACTACGGAAAAAATAAATTTAACATTTATGTATTTTTTTATGCGGTGTTCGTAATACAGAAATGAAGTCCATTTTAACATGTTTGAATACACATGATATATAAAGAACTAATTTTCTTAACATAATCAAACTCGGTACACATGTAGTAAGATGAAATGACATCAATGTACTTACATCCATGCCGTGTTGATATTATCAAAATGTTGGCGATTTGGTTACTTTTCATAATGCAAGTTATCTAAAGAACCATTTCCAGGCTTTCATCAAACTTATTACTTATTTATTTTATGTAAGGTAAAATGACGTAATGGAGGTTCTATGAGTCATGCCGTGCTCATATTTTGAAAATCGTAGGTATTTGGACATGATTTGACCACATTATATTAGAGGTCCATATTTTTAGAAATGTATTACATTTTGTACAAATATAGTACTTTGTTAGGTGACTTATTGTGCATGCATGTTGCTGATTGATATCGAGTTTATAGTATCACAATGAAGACCAGCTGAACTGATTTACCATATGTGATGTCTGGGGAACTGGATTTCAGAATTTCACAAAACCCAATACTCATAGAGAACAAATTAAGACGACATGACTATTATATATTTTGTTGATGTCATGCTCACATTATCATTATGATGGCCACTCAATCATGTTTCAATCACACGAGTTACATGAACTATTCTTGAGAAGTTCATTTATCTCTATATACATAGAGTAATAAGAATGGTACCATGATTTTTATGTATTTGGCGCATACAAAATGAAGTTATTAAGAAAGATTTTTATTTGTGATTATTTTCGATCACACGAAAAATATTATGAACCATTAGAAAATAAACTTATCAAACTCTGTGCACATGTAGTACTAAACAAAATAAAGTTACTATAATGATTGATCAATCTAAATTTAGGAATGTAATTCCCCTTTTTTCGAGTACTTTACGACTTAATTACTATGTTTCTTAATGAAGGTATTTTAAATACTATTGCATCAACTGGCATGAAATTTTATATACATTTTTTAAATGTAAAATTATGTTTAATGGTCCACCATACTATCAAATAGCGTCATTACATATACATTTTAGCTATTATTTAATATTTTATAAGCTACTTGATAATTTTTAATTTCAGGTGTAATTCGCACCGACTTGGTGAAGTTTTTTACTTTCAGCATGTGTGTGTGTAGCCTATATATATATATATATATATATATATATATATATATATATATATACAGGCTATATATATATATATACACACACACACACACCAGTCAAAAAAATTTTGTTTTTGTAGTCATTGCAAAATTTTTTGTTTTACTTAAGCTATATTTCCAACTGCAAATGCATCTAATTTATTTGAAGTTTTTTTAAATAACTATAGCAATCATGTTTGTTGGATTTTATTCAATCAAGCGTATAAAAGCAATCTCTTTTACTAGTATGTCTACAAGACTAATTTATACACTATTCTTACCGTGATACTCGTAGGCTATATGGTTGTACTTATACAATATCTTAATATATGTAATATTTTTAATTCTATTTGGCTACAAAAATATTAATATTTCATAGCATAATTAACTTATATATTAAGATATTTATTACGTGGAGAAACTGTTTACGAAGCCTTGGTCACGATACATAAAATTATTTTATATTTGGATATCCAAATTTCAGTTTTTTACCTCAGTATGGATTTGATTCACAAAATCTCAAAGTAATCGGAAACTGCCAATTGCAACACATGTATCAAGTTAACTGCGTTTGTTAATCTTTATTTACACAACTCAAAAAGAGCACAACATTTTTTTTGTTTGTATTTGACTCATTGAAACAATCGGGCTTTTATGTTTTTCTGTGACGTTAAACTGTTGGACTGGTTTGTAATATGTTATGTTGTTTGCGTCAATGATAGAAACCAAACATGCCCCCTAGCCTAGCAGCAGTATTGAGAGACACCGCTGATTTCCAGCTGTGATCTGCTGTTAAAACGATAGCTTCCATAGTTCCAGTAAATTATTTTTATCAGCAAGCAGATTTAAGAAACACACAACATTTATTTGTCTTCGAATGACCTATGGAAAAAAACTATAAAAACACTTCGTCATATTTTGCGAATCTTTATCAGTTATGAATTATCTCAATCTCAGTTTGTTACAAAATTTAAAAATATATAAATGTTTTATTGCATTTTTAATTTCAAAATTTATATAAGTATTTATTATACTTAGTTGTTACATATATGATGAAGTAGATTGCAATCTCAGTTAATTGCACATTACTCAAGAAACATTCGTACAACAAACAACAACTGATTTATTTTGTATAACTTGTATTTTGTTAACTTGTATTTTGTTGCTGCATTGTTGATTACTTATTTCACGAAGTTAACAATAATGGGTGTGTTTAATTTAGCAGTTTTGTAGAATGTTTTTCACTTATTGTTTCAGAGAATGAGAAACAGTGTCAGCAGGATAAAATTAATGTCTCTTATGTAACATCACATCTCTGCTCTAGTGCTCCTTCATGGGGCTTTTTCATGTATATTTCTTCAATTACGACACACACACACACACACACACACATATATATATATATATATATATATATATATATATATATATATATATATATATATATATATACGTATACACACAAGTTCTGTAAAATGATAATTTTGCTCTTAATAGTAATACGTGTTTGCCAAACCCATTATGTTGTGCCAAGAAAGCGAGAAAATTAGTTGTAAAATTTTCTAAACATGAGTAAGCAGTGAAACTTAGTCGCGGCTTCTTTATCTGTATTTTTTGTTTTGTATGCCTTTTGAAATCTTTGTTGGTAACGTAGCGGTTGACCATTTAGCATGCGGTTAGTATTCTTGCTGGCTGCACATGGCATCGCTAAGAATGACTACTGAATTGTTCGTAGGTAATAATTTCTGATACTTTTAACATATGTTACCTAGAATACGTAATTTGCATATTACTTTTTGTGTTTATTACTCACAAAAAATTTTTGGATAACAGTAGTGACGTTACTATGCAAAAGGGTAACTGATATATTGAATAAGTTCTATTTTTTCATACTTTCAATTTGATTGGTCACATAATATACATTTACATTAAACAAGTACATTAACTTTATGGAAGTCATGTAAAAACACTTCGGTCTACCGTTATACCTCTGAGTTTTGTATGAATTTGAAAGAGCGTCAATTTCACTTATTTCAAAGCGCTATGTTAGGTGAAGAATAACAAACATGTGGAACTTCTGAGAAACACTTTCTAACATTAAACCAATAAATAAAAAACTATTTAACCATACGTTTTTTTTTTCATTTAACACAGTTAAAAAAACTAAACTGACTTGCAATTTATAAGTTTAAAACAATAAACCTCCATAAACTGTTTAACAATAGATTCATATAATGCAAAAAAGAAAAGATTTCTAAACAATTGAATTACCGTAAACTTGGCAGAAGGCAAGACGTACCAACGTTATTTTGGCATTTCTACTAGATACAGAGCCGCTATTTCGTGTGACATAAGTACACTTCGACTAAAAGAATGTCTGAACCTCATGGATTCCACTACTTTTGCAGATAAAACCTAACATTGTACTTGCTCGCGGGAACACGATTTGATTGCAAAATGTTGGTTATTATTATTTCACAGAAACAGCGTGTATCCATCATTATCTACATAAATGGTGTAGGTATGGAAGTAATTTTGATATGATTGATAACCAGTCATATTCGTCATCGATGAAAATTTGAATAATGCCATTTGCATAATAATTGGGCATTAAGTTTGTGTTTCGAATATAACGTTAAGCGTTTGTTAACCCTTTCAGATCGTATATATTATTCTGTATTGGGAACAAGGTTCATAATTTTTTTCTGAAAATTTAATCTAGTAATGGTAGCGATGTGCTTGATGATAGATGTGGCTATTTGATTATCTTAAAATTCAAAAACATGCGACTTGTGTACCGACAGCCAAGCTAAAGAAAGAGATAATTTGCTTCCAAAACAGATGTATCATTTAATTACTGTTTTATAAACACATGCTTGCGGAAATAAATTGTCAATAGTTGAAAAAGGTTTTTTTGTTTTATTCTTTGAAACAATAATTAGTGTAAACATGCATTCAAAACTCACTTTGTGCAAGTATATCATGGAACAATGTCTCATACTTTTTTTTTTGGCAGAAAGCGAATACAAATCATTCCTTTCTAATCTGCCAACCCTGGTACGATCAACACACATTTCATTATGTTTCGTACAATTACGATTTGTTTATCAATGATGATTTTTTTAACGCGGGAAGTACAGTTTTACATGTACTCTAGTAGGAAATCGCACTGCCTATTTGCTAGATGTTGCAGTGCTAACCTCCGCAGCATAGTCGATTAGAAG
This sequence comes from Medauroidea extradentata, assembly GCA_003012365.1. Lineage (NCBI taxonomy): Eukaryota > Metazoa > Arthropoda > Insecta > Phasmatodea > Phasmatidae > Medauroidea > Medauroidea extradentata. The sequence goes on along the minus strand of PNEQ01099287.1, from coordinate 69,327 downwards.
CGGTGCGAGATGTCTTGGTTTCGAACCCTGGTCCTGTCATGGCTGTACTGCTCGGCAAATCTAAGTGTGTCATCGGAAAATGTGTGAACTACAGCCGTCCCCTTCTCCGACATATCTCACACTCCTTCTCTCATTTGTCCAGCTACACCCTCAGCCAATAGTAAGCAAATAATCTGGCCACCGCAACAAGCACTGCGTACAGTCTTGTCAGCTGAAAAGTGACAACCAGTGTGTAGTTAGTTGCTGTCCAGGGGGCCGATTAAATATCGCCACCTGCTATTTGCACCGACGCAGCGCAACGCGAGTGCAGATCAAGTTAAATACTTCTTCTATGGCATTACGTGAGTATATAATTCTAATGCAGTGCAACCAGACGCAACGCAGGTGCAAATTTTGCGTTGCACCCATAAAATTCGATACTTAATCGGCCCCCAGGTCATGTCGTTTTGCACTGCGCATCCACAAGGTATATCACCTGACATACAAAAACCTTCATTGCATGTGTTGAACAAGCCTATTAGACCTATTACAGATAGTCGGTTACAATATGAATGGTGTGTACGCGGAGGGATCCAAGACATTCCCCTTCAATGCCTTCACACGGTGACCTCGATACACTAGCGCTCTAACCTCCCCTGGGGCTACACTTATGTTTGTCAAGCAGTAGTTTTGTCCTTTTACCTCACGTCACCCTCATCGGCTCTTAAGACCGTTTTGTTAAGAGGCTGTGAAACCTTCTCACCTCTCATCACAGATGCGACAGGCAAGGTCAGCCAACGACTTAAGGTCTCTATTTGAATAAAATATTTCTACTTTCGACCAAACAAGTCTACGCATTGATGGGACTAGTTGACGCAATAACCAATAATTTAAGGTCAGTTTACCAAGCGTGTTTGCTCCGTCAACGCAGCGATAATGCAGATAACCCAAAGTTTGATGCAGATCATCAAGCAAGTAGGCTCTGTTAACGGGGCGAGTTTTCACAGGACAATAAATTTGCCACAGTTGATCGTGTGATACAGCAATTCGTATGCAGTATGATCAATACTCTTTCAGTATTCTGTATATCTCTAAAACCACTCCTGACAATATACACTTGTAAATTTACCAGACATGCGTATTGGAGCGCTAAAAAATTAGGTATGGTAGAATAGTTTCCCAGACATCCGTGGTAGCAATACTAAACTTGTTTATAAAACAGTCAAATGCATACTAAAGTTACCAGACTTGTATGTAACATTTGTAAAAGTTTGTATATTTACAAGACGGAAGTTTGGTAACTGTTCCATACTGCGTCTGGGATAATAACTTCCTAACAATTTTAGGAAGTTATTTTTACAGTGATACCATATACCCTTCACGATACTCTTCGCCTTTTTTTCCTGGAGTTTGAAAGCACGTAAAATTCCTAATAATAATAAAAAATGCTTCAATATTTTAATCACGAAAATGCTTTTTTCCACTAAGCCGTACTTAAATTAAAATAGTATTTAGTGATAAAAATAATTATAAATTTGATTGGTAAAGAAAACCAACCTCATCGTGTCTAATAAAATTTTTTGCGATCTCAATTTGCCATATTGAGTTTTTTTTTTTTTTTTTTTTTTAATATAAGGTTATCTTTGCAGTTCCAATAACCGCTGTAAGTGTTCCATAGAAAATGTGGCTAAACTACCTCCTGAGGTTTCACTGCCAACCAAGCAACAACTATAGATAGTAATTTTGTGACAGTGTCCCTGCATAACGTCCACTGTATACGTAAGTTTAAGTGAATCATATCGGCCGAGGTAAAGCAGTGGCAAACAAAAAAACATTAAATATATTTGGAACGACACGTGGTTTGATTCACTTCCCGGACGTCGTGATATCTGATTTAAATTGATTTTCCGATATAATTTTCAGCAATTGTTGGGAAGGGATTTTTACTACAAGCCAATGTGAAATTTCTCCTCTGCCCCTCACAACCACATTATTATATCTCTCTAAGATAACAGTTCCAACCTAATGATCTTGATATCGACGAAACATTTAGTTCCTCTCTTTCTACCTTTAACCGAATTACGGAGTCTGCGGTGAAATGCGAATGTAATTTTCTGGTAACTGTTCTGATATTAAATTAGAACATTCAAATGGTAAAATTTTCCACTATGGGCATGTAACTGGCTAATGCAGTTGTTATGTAACCAGCATTTTACTACACAAGTATTCAATGTAAATTAAAAACATCATTTCAACAATTCCAACTAACCAATCGAAACGGTCTACAATAATACATAAATATAACGAATAAAGTGTGGCTGTCTCCTACGCAAGAAAACTTAAATTACTAGAAAAGAGACTGTCAGTAATCGTAGGCTTGAAAAAAGTTATTCCATTATTATAATTTTTAAAATTTTTGATAATTTGGTTGCTTAGGTGTACAGCCGCTAAAAAAAAACTGCTGGAGTTGGTGAAAAAAAATTGACTTTTTCCAACGGAACTGGAATGAGCCAAATTGAAGGTTATCTGTCAAAAAAAAAATATATATATGTGTGTGTGTTTGGTACCTAAATAAACATAACGATAAAACAATGCATTATAAATAGCTTTAAGTAAATGAGCTGTACGTACATTTCCTTTACTGTCAAGATCACATTATTAATAATGTTAATAGTATTAAATTTTTTGGTAATTGTAGTTTATAGTGTTCATAAATTCGCACTGCTTGTACACAAAATACTGTCAGCAAAATTTGTAGTATCTTGAATTAAAAGACACTTCTTGTTTAGAACGCTATTAATTTTATTTTATTATTTATTACTTAGTATTAAAAAAATCGTATTTATTATCTGTGTAAATCTGTGTAGAAGTTTAAAATAATGTTTTTTGGTTATATAAACATTTGTCCCGAAAATCAGGGTACTTTATAATAATTTGGTTACTGTCGACAAAAAGTATATAGCTATAGCATTTTTTCTGTAAAGTGGATTGGTCATTGCTATGTAGTAACTTAAAGACAGCAAAATTTATGCTAATGCTGAAATTTCCGACTGGGAAGCGTATACTTTATGACAGTTAAATTTTTTCCGCAATATTTACAATGTTGTTATGATTAAACTTAACCAGTGCCGTTAGAAGGTGCTTCTTGAACGTCAGTGATGTTAACGTGTTTACATAATTCTTTGAGACAAACTTGCCGTTTTATTTAGTAGTATAAGTATGCCTGAAACATAATTCATAAACGTGTTACGAGATACAAATATCATTAAGCCTACGTAACAAACCCTTTGTATGTGAAATAAAACGAAACTAGAGTTTTCTTTCATTTACTATATTAAGGGCACGGTCTACAGTCATTATCTACATATATTAATTTTACAATTGTGGAAGATATTTTTCCCTTAATTTTAGACGTAAATTGTTACAAATATTTGTTTGTAAGACATTTTTTACATTCATTGTTTTTGCTTAATGGCGTGCATGTTGCGGTTTTAAGTATGACACTAAAGAAAATAATAACGAACTATGTTGTAGCTACAAGTTCTCTTATATCAACAAATATATAAAAACATATCTTTAAATTTAAAAGAAGGTATTGAGTTTTTAAATATGTATTTAATCTTCAAGAATTTTTATGTTAATACAAAAATATGTTATGATTTGTTTTTGAGTAGGAAAATCTATAGCCTACAACATCGTTATTCAGTCTGAATTTTATCATTTGGCCCGTCAGTTGATTTTAGCGTACCGTAGCATGCCAATTTTGACATTTACGAGCCATTAAGCAAGTTACAAGGTTCTAACGCAGACACTGAGCCACAGAGACAGGTTGGATCGAAGGAACTCCTTTGAATACTCGTTCGTACGCGCCTGATGCGGACACACCGGATGTGACGTCATGGCAACTAGAAGGCGAATTTTCGGGCCTTTCCCGTCCGTTTGGACCCTACATGTCCTATGTCGAATCACTTGTCTCGGAGTCCCCAGTGTCACTGCGGGGAGCTTTAAACAGTTAGCATCCTCACCCTGTAGAAAGGACCCTTAATGATACCTAAAAAATTATGAAATTCTTTAAATTGTGTTTTGAATCACGTCAGCATGCATTATCACAGAATATTAGTTATTTCTTTACGCACGAAGATGCTTAAATTATAATAATGCATAATTAGTTTGTTTACATTTCTACCTTTCCTCTTACGTATATAATTCGTCACTTCTCAGTATGAATATTATAAGCGGTTCGGGATAAAGTGAACACTCAAATAAGCCCTTCATAAGTTTGTTTTCAAACAAATTCGTATGTTTCCGCGCGTACCATTTAACGACGGAAAATGTCTAACCTCTCTGGTCACGCCATTTGATGTTTGCGCGCGTAAGATAAATTGTGCAGTCGGCAGGTATATGTGTAAATTGATAACAATATATTAGTTACATAAAGTACAATTACGTCGTTTCCGGTTGATTTTGTTTTGTTTTCGTATTGTTGCACTTAAATAGGAAAATACATGGAGCTACACTGCGTAATTTCGCTGCCAACCATACAAGAAGTAAGGCAACTATAGATAACGATGAATTACCTACATGCAGCAACGGCTAGTGCTATTTTTCGAAGGTGAAATTTTTGGTGTTCATACTTTATTCCGAACGCCTATAAACTTCTCAAACGATTACAGTTGCTATGTTTTAATTTTATGAGGTGCAACTTCTGCCGCGCGCTTTTTCATTTCGCTACACATGGCACGTGTTCCATAAATACCTCTGAGGAAATGCGACTCAGGCAAAAAAGGGAGCGATCCTACACAAGTTACAAGATCGTATATGCTTCCTTTGTACAGTGATGTGCGTGCATAGCTGGGGGCGGAGTTAGGTAGCTCGTAAATGGCAACCACGCACACGCCTGCCTGCGTCTGCCAGTGTTTTACATAACTGTGTTTTGCGGCGGCGTGCTCTGAGCGTGTCTGTGGTTCGCTTCGTTCATCCTCGGTTATCCGCTCCGTGTATATAGACAAGCCACAGGCACTGCCTGCGCGAGCGTTAGATTTCACCAGCAGTGGTAATACTACACGTCATTCGCAGTAAATCACTTTTAAATGCCCATTTTGTGACTGAAGGAAATATTATTGTCAACGCTTAAGGGTGTTCAAGAGCTATAAATTCATAATTTAGTTTTTTCATGACAGTTTTGTAGACGGTACTTGTCGGTACAGTTCCATCGTAAGAAACAATTTTTTGCTCGCATACTTATCTCATAATGGTGAGTCAAAGTTAAAATTTGAATGATGCGTTGTCACGGAAGTAGTGAAAAGTAATAGACTAATATACTTAACTCAAATGAAATCATACACAGAGAAATAACATGCCATGGTCTACGTTAGAAATTCGTTACAATTATTAACACACAAAGCAATATTTTTAAGGTAAAAAAATCGCAATAGTACAGGGATAATGTTGCAAGTTCAGCAATTGATGAAAATACAAACGTTCCCTGTGACTTTCTAATGTTATGTTACGTATCCCATTGCCTGTTATTTCACTGTGAGTTATTTCGTTTAAGGGTGCGGTTCATCTCAGTTTTCAACGTCATTTTTATTTTTATTTTTTGTGCCAGATATTTATTTTCTTATCTTAACCATTAATTGTGACTAAACCTTCCTCTTAGGAAATTTTTGTATCTCTGGTAGTTTTTGCGTAATGAGTCGTAAACGTAATAATTTGAACTTTACTGTTTTATGTACGCCACTAAAACCAACTGACATACCTAACCGAAAAATATCACAGTGTATAGTAATGTTGTTGGTTATGATTTGACACATAGAAAATATATACATAAAATGTATTTTTAAATATTTTTTTGAAATCTATAATTATTCATTTAAAACTTTTGTATTTTCATTAAATACAAAAATATTTTACTTTCGGTTTTTGTATATTTCAAACCATAGCCTACAACATTGTTATAAACTGTGATTTTTTTCGGTTTGGTATATGTCAGTTCCTTTTAGTGGTGTACATAAAACCGTAAAGAGCAAATTTTGAATTTTACGACTCACTACGCAAAAACTATGAGAGATACACAAATTTCCTAAGAGGAAGATTTAATCACAATTTACGTCTAAAGTAAGAAAAAAATATCTGATACGAATATAAAATAAAAAAGACGTTGAAAACTGAGGTGAACCGTCCTCTTAAGGGAGATCAGTACCGCCATCTTCGAATTTTTAAATGTTTCGCTGTTAAGTTCCATGTAATGAAATTTGTTAAAATGTTCTATCTGCCATGGCACAGATATTACCTTCTTAGGCGTTGCTGAATTATCGCACCTTCGCTACCTTCCGTAGTTTTTAACTAGTGACCTACTGGGGGAAAAAAGTCATATTTTTTTCTACGGATAGTCACTGGAATAGTAACAACAGTAGACAACCAATGCCAACTGTATACAATGTAAGAAATTATTCCCTCTAACGTGTCGAAGCGTAAAACATCACAGAATATTTGTAGGCTAAATTAAATGTAGATGTTCAATTTTTCTCAAATGGCGGTTACTGATCCCCATTAAGTTTGCCAACAGGTTTTCGCTATTTGCACGGCAGCGTATTTCGTAGAAATATAAAATGTTGCTGCTGAACGTACTTAAACACCCTTAACCACGAGCGATCGTTGCCTTCTTGAAATTTTGTATTTTGCGCAATAATTTTCATTTTGGGTAAACTTATTGAACTTTAATATAACTACACAATATAATGCATATTAACAGAATACTAGACATTATATATATATATATATGTATATTTGCGTACACTATTGTTGCAGAACTAATTTCAGTTAGAAAACTATTATTACTTTCTTTAAAACAATTAGGGGCCTACATTCATGACTCAGGAACGACAAACAAAGATTTATGATGTCTCAATTTCTGTCAATACGTACGTAGTTAGGTTAAATTTCCATTAATTTACCCAAATAAAAATTTTACACAAAATAAAAATAAGTTGTAAAAGGTATTCATCCCATTCTTAACCTCAGCGTTATGGCATGATCGGTTATTCGCCGCGAGAGTCGCTGCAGTAGTATCTTTTTCTTAATGAGGTGTATTGTATTGTGAATGTACATACAACAACAGTAACGTTGTACATGTAGGATTAGTATGGTGTAGGTATTATGACAATGAACATACTGTTCTTGTAATTAAATGCACTTATATTATTAAAACAAGTCTGTAAATTTAGGTTTTATCGAACTTTAAAGTACCCTCAATACATTGAGATTAAAAAGGAAAATATTACTTCAACTTTTAATGAAAATAACTTTGTGTACACAAAATGTATGACATTTTTCTGTTAATGTTCTATTTGCTGAATCTCTAACAAACCACTGTGAAGTTGTAAGTTTTCGCATTCCAACATATTGTTTGGTAGGAAAAGAGTTTTTCCTATTTTCCGGAAAGTTGGCTGAAGAACAACCTTTGCCTTCTTCATTTCACCCATTTAATTTTAGCTCGCGTAGTTTTCTTATAAAGGTGAGTCATAGTTAAACATTTTATTTTTGTAATGGTTCAAAATATTTTGTTGTGGATTTATAATTGTTAGGTCACGTAGAATGCATTATCACGTGGCTGCGGCAAAATAAATTTAAATTTTTGATCATTTTGAAGTGTGTCCTGGCATTTTTGTTTAAGGGCGTTCAAGTGGGGAAAAATTCATAATTTTATATTTGTATAAAATAGTGTTAGTTTTGTAGACATTACTTAAGAGTACATTAACATCAAACGGAAAAAAAATTAGCTCATCTAGTTTTCCCGTAATGTCACTTCAAAGTCAAAATTTGCATATTTTAACTTCATACAAAACTTGAAAACCAGTAAATATAATGAAATGGAAAAAATCTCATAAAAACTACACGTCACCGTCTACGGCTTGAAGCATATACAAACACATTATAAAATATTTCTGTGTTTAAAATAAATTTCTAAAAGTACCAAAAAAATATTTAAATTTTGAAATTTTTTATTTAACATAAACATTTATTGTAACGGGTTTTAAATGCTACAGGCCATAGACAGTAACGCGTAGTTTTGATATGATTTTTTTCATTTCATTATGTT